>MKYO02007786.1:904602-943046 GCA_002013955.2 Citrus medica
TTTGTTCCATTTGGAACAATTCATATTGCCGAGTGTACCTACTAATTTTAGACTCTTTCACTTGATTCGTGCCTTTATAAACAACTTCAAGTTTGTGCCAAATTTCATTAGCACTCTCACAACTAGATACTCTATGAAATTTTTTCTTATCTAGTGCACAAAACAAGGCATTCATAGCTTTGGAATTTAGAGTAGCTTTTCTCTTTTCTAATTCATTCCATTCCTGTGAAGGTTTTGGAATATCTTCCCGGACTTCATTTTTAATCAAAGGCATAAAAGGACTATCACAAACAACTTCCCAAATTTCATAATCTAGTGCTTGTAAATAAATTCTCATCATAGTTTTCCAATACGGGTAGTCATTTCCGTCAAAGAATGGTGGTCTAATTGTGGACTATCCTTCTCTAAATCTTGAGTCATATTGGGTTGCCATTGATCTTTAACTCTAGATGGTTAAGTCTACACAAGAGCACATCGCTCTGATACCAAATAAAATACTAATTAGGCAACCCAAGAAGGGGGTGAATTGAGATTTTAAAAATTAAGCTAAGCAAACCACAGAACAATCCAATCTAATGCCTTAACAAATTCCATGAAAGCACAATAATAAATGAGCAAGGGAAGAAAAAGCAAACGTAAGGATTTTTAGGTGGTTCGGCAATCCCCGCCTACGTCCACGCCTCCAACGTCCCAGGCTTGAGGATTTCACTATCCGAGCCTTTTTAAGGCTTCAAATATTTACAACTGACTTCAAGGTGTCAATGAACCTTTACAACAAGAGATTATCTCTCCAATCTCTTCACCCCAAGTGTTTCTCACACTTGTACACTCACAATTTGATGAGAAATAAAAACTACAATAATGAAACTCTCTTTAAAAGTGGATATACAAATTGAAGAACAAAGATAATTTAATAAATGATGATTTACGAAATTGAAGCTCAATATATGTTGTATGCACTTGTTTTTGCTTGCCAAGATTATCAAAAATGAATTGGTTTTGAGTTTATATAGTTTGAGCTCAAAAACTAGCCGTTATGCACTTTTTGGTCATAACTGGCTTGCAGTTTATGAAATTCGATTAGCCGCTTATATATTACCGTTAAGGCAAAAATTTGAATTTCAGAATATCCGGCATGCCGCTTTTCATATCCAGTTAGCCGCTTTTGAAATTCCATTTGGAACAATTCATATTGCCGAGTGTACCTACTAATTTTAGACTCTTTCACTTGATTCGTGCCTTTATAAACAACTTCAAGTTTGTGCCAAATTTCATTAGCACTCTCACAACTAGATACTCTATGAAATTTTTTCTTATCTAGTGCACAAAACAAGGCATTCATAGCTTTGGAATTTAGAGTAGCTTTTCTCTTTTCTAATTCATTCCATTCCTGTGAAGGTTTTGGAATATCTTCCCGGACTTCATTTTTAATCAAAGGCATAAAAGGACTATCACAAACAACTTCCCAAATTTCATAATCTAGTGCTTGTAAATAAATTCTCATCATAGTTTTCCAATACGGGTAGTCATTTCCGTCAAAGAATGGTGGTCTAATTGTGGACTATCCTTCTCTAAATCTTGAGTCATATTGGGTTGCCATTGATCTTTAACTCTAGATGGTTAAGTCTACACAAGAGCACATCGCTCTGATACCAAATAAAATACTAATTAGGCAACCCAAGAAGGGGGTGAATTGAGATTTTAAAAATTAAGCTAAGCAAACCACAGAACAATCCAATCTAATGCCTTAACAAATTCCATGAAAGCACAATAATAAATGAGCAAGGGAAGAAAAAGCAAACGTAAGGATTTTTAGGTGGTTCGGCAATCCCCGCCTACGTCCACGCCTCCAACGTCCCAGGCTTGAGGATTTCACGATCCGAGCCTTTTTAAGGCTTCAAATATTTACAACTGACTTCAAGGTGTCAATGAACCTTTACAACAAGAGATTATCTCTCCAATCTCTTCACCCCAAGTGTTTCTCACACTTGTACACTCACAATTTGATGAGAAATAAAAACTACAATAATGAAACTCTCTTTAAAAGTGGATATACAAATTGAAGAACAAAGATAATTTAATAAATGATGATTTACGAAATTGAAGCTCAATATATGTTGTATGCACTTGTTTTTGCTTGCCAAGATTATCAAAAATGAATTGGTTTTGAGTTTATATAGTTTGAGCTCAAAAACTAGCCGTTATGCACTTTTTGGTCATAACTGGCTTGCAGTTTATGAAATTCGATTAGCCGCTTATATATTACCGTTAAGACAAAAATTTGAATTTCAGAATATCCGGCATGCCGCTTTTCATATCCAGTTAGCCGCTTTTGAAATCCGGATTGCCGCTTGCGAAATTCGGATAGCTGTTTATGCTCCAGAAGCTTACTGCACAAAATTCAGATTGTCGTTTACTATATCCGGTTAGCCGCTTGCTACAGTAAAATAGTTTTTAAATTTATAGTTTGACCCTAAAACTTTGTAAAATTATATTATGGCCCATAATGTTATGAAAGCTTTCAAATAGGTCCAATTTCAGAATTTTTAAATAATACTTTGTCAATCCCAAAACTTTCTGAAATTATGATTTCACCCAAACTATGTAAAATTATAGAATGACCCAAAATATTTAAATATTTTCAAATAGTTCCAAATCCGAAACTTTAAAACAATATCAAAGGTTTTAAAATACTTTCATTTTAGTCCAAAACACTTTAATTCCATAACATCATTTCTTATTATAAAAACACAATTCATAAATCTTTGTTTAATCAACACATGTGGTTTGTTATCATCAAAATCAATATCTATAACCATATAGGCTAACAGTTTTATGATTGCTCAAGTTGTTCCATGCCTATTGTAGTTCGATCTTCAAATTTAATACTACTTCTCTAAAAATCTTTGTTGTTATGTTTTTTTATGGTTTTTTTATACGAACAGAAAGCTATAGGGCAATTCTGTAACTAAAAGAAAATATTGGGCAAAACTTGTAATATAACGGTAACGGTGACTGAGAAAATGAAAAAGGAAGGGTAGATCTAGAAGATTTGATAGTGGTGAGTGTGACAGTGGCGATGGTTTGACTCGGATTGGGATGGGTTGATCGAAAAATTAAAGTGAAGTGGCAGTTGGAGGTTTGTTTCAATTTCTAGGAAAAAGGCAGCACTTGGCATTGGGAATTAGGTGGAAAGGAAGGACTGATGATATTGAACGGATTGGTATAGTGGTGGCTGGCAAAATCACGACCGATGGCAGTGAATTGAGGTGGTTGGTGCGGCAGTTTGTGGTATTTTGTTATGTTTACGGCGGCAGATTAGTTGTGTTTGACGGTTGGGATTTAGTCGGTGACCTGTGGCATTTAGATGGGGTGAGGTCCGTCAGGAAAAGAAGAAGGACGACAAAAGTGGAAGCCGCGTGCGGTGACTACAAAGGTGGCTTCAGTTTTGTTGGATTTTTATTTTTTTGATTTTTTAAACTTTTTTACACTTGATGGAATTAATGGATGATGGAGGAAGATTTTTGTATGAAAGATGGTTGATGGTCAGGAAAGCTCTACTTAACACGAAGAAAGGCTTTAATTCCACTTGACACAGTGTGGAAGCGATACTAGATGTGGTTCTAACGAACGTTCTTGATATTCGAGAAAGAATAACAACTAAGATAAATGCAAAAAGGGAATAATTTGAAACATTATTGATTAAATGCTTAAAGGACTTACAATAAGCTGTGTGATTAGTGTTAAATATTGTATGTTTATTAAGGGATAAAAATATTATTTTGTGCTATTAATGTAATTTATATTTGTAATTGTCTAACATATTGTGAATTTCTAATTATTTTTCTAAATATTTGATTTTGTGTATTTTTGTGTTTATTAGGTAAAAATAATAATTTCATGCAATTTGAGGCTCCAAAAAATGCATGGAAGTCAAATTTGGATTCCAAAAGTTCGAGAAATTATTTCATTGTCGAGGAGGAGCTGAGACTTTTGTTGTAAATTTTTACGTTTTTACCACGGTAAATGTGGTAATTGTAAAAATTATAAGTTTTATCGTGTTAGGTATAATAATTGTTAGTGAAATATGTTGGATATGATTGAGTAGATAAGTTAGATTTATGTTTTATTAGTGGGATTATTAGTGGGACAAATGTAAGGTTAAGATGTAATTAGATTTTTTTTATTTATGTGGTGTGGATTTACCATATATTAGTATAAATAGAGAGGGGGTGAACACCTCTACACATCTTCTCTTCTCTTCTTTTCCCCCAAATTCTTCTTCTAATCTCTCTTTGTAATATATTTTCAATCACTAAAATTAGTTTTATTTCAATTTTCAAATTCTATTTTTTATGTGTTTTTCAATTGTAATAATTTTCTTTATTTCAAAAATGTTTAACTAAATATTCATAGTTAGGGAAAGGTGAAACTCTTAGTAAAAAATACGGTTTAATCAAATTCTATTTTTAATTTTATAAATTAAATTGTTTTCTTTTTAATTTTATCCATATTTTATATTTTTAAATTTTGATTTAGTGTAGACAAAAATAGGAATTTGGCACAATAAATTCTTAATATCTTAGTATAAAATATGGAAAAAAAAATGGTATTTTGATTAGTGTAGACAAATTAAGTTTTGGCACATTAAATTCTTAATGCACAATAAAATAAATGGGAAAATAATTTTAATTTATACAATTAATCTTTTGGGAAATAAAATAAAAATAAAAGGATTTGTTAAATTTTATTTATTATTAAGAGTGGATCCATAACCCTAACTAATTCAATTTTATACGTTTTCTTAAATAAATTACATATTTATAAATTTTATTTTTATTTGGATAAACTTAAGTAAACAAATTAAATCTTATATCTGTGGATCGACCTCAGACTCACCGAGATATATTATAACTAGGCACTCTTATACTTGGAAGTAAATCAAACATTTTAAGTTGTGTCATTATGAATAACAAGACTCTATATATCAGTAGTTAACTTAATCCTTATCCTCCTCAAATAAAAGAAATAATCTAAAATCTTAACTAGACTAGAATCACAAATATAACTCAAATAAGCTTAATGAAATAAATAAATCCTAATAAAATATTCAATACTAAATATAATTTATAGTTTAATCTATCCTATATGCTTCCTACATCATAAGCACATGAGCAGATGATGCATGACTACAAGGCTTATGGGCATCTTTTTAGACTTTCCAAAATCAAATTTGATCTGCATGTGTTTCCTTTGCTTCTCATTGATTATTCTCATTTGTGTGATTGGAGTGTTAGGCTTGGGGTGGAAATTCACCTAGTTCACAACAAATAAATAATCTTTTGTTAGTTAATTGTTATTCCATTTTTCTTTTTCTAATTTAATTGTTATCTTATTTTCTTGGTCGATTCATAAGAGTTTAGTATCAATAATAACTACAAGTTCTTCGATGGACTAGTTGGATGGATGATCGATCCTTTCATAACTTCACAATTGACACCTATAGTGATAGGTCCCGATCAAATACAGAAAAGCAATGCCTGATATTTGTTCAATTTATGGTATGAACATTGATATTTGTTCAATTTGTTTCAACTAATTTCCTTCCTTTTTTATTCGTCATGGTTGCTGCTTATTTATACAGAAAAACATAAAGGATACTACTGACTTGTAGCCTAAAATCTTTGCTCAAATCCAGCCAAATCAAATTCTTATTAACAACTAGATAAAAACAAAACAAAAAATAAATTAACTTGATTCTCGGAAACAACTTTGACATAGTCTTTTACTCCAATATCAATGAATTTCATGAATTTCAAAATGCAATATCAATGAACTGTAGCTCTGATGGCTACGGTTGAATCTTCCCACGTAGCCTCCTCCGCTGGCAATATGTTCCAACGTACTAAACTCTGTTCAATGAATTTCCCACCACGCTTTAACCATCGTGTGTCTACAATTTCAGCAGGTTCAAGCATTAGCACACCCTCATCATTAATTGGAGGAATGTCGCTGCTATTCTCAGATAAGCCTCCCATGGCTTTCTTGAGCAAGGACACATGCAACACTGGATGAACACGGGCACCAGCAGGCAACTGTAGTTTGTAGGCGACGGTCCCGATTTTCTCCAAAACACGATAGGGTCCAAAAAACTTGCTTGCTAACTTTTGATGCGCCCGCTTAAACACAAATATTTGTCGATACGGTTGAAGTTTTAAAAACACCAAATCATCTTTGTGAAACTGCATATCTCTATGGCGCTTATCTGCTGTTTGTTTCATGCGATTGGTGGCAACAACCAAATTATGCTTGAGCTGGGCAAGTAATTCATCTCTGGTCAACAGTGCTTTATCAACCTCGTTGACCAGTGAGGTGCCCACATGATATTGCGGAACCATGGGAGGGTCTCGGCCATACAGTGCTTTGAAAGGTGTCATGCCGTGGATATGTGATATGTCGTGTTATACCAATAGTCAGCCCAAGGTAGATATTCATGCCACTTACGCGGCCACTGATGAACAAAACTCCGTAGGTACTGCTCGAGACATTAGTTAATTACCTCGGTTTGGCCGTCGGATTGTGGGTGATAAGCCGAACTCATACTGAGTTTTGTACCTGACATTTTGAAAAACTCCTGCCAGAATTTGCTGATGAAGATTGGATCCCGATCACTCACAATGGATTTTGGCATGCCATGCAACTTGAATATGCCTTCTATGAACCGTTCGGCCACTGTCTTTGTTGAGAAGGGATGAGACAAAGACATAAAGTGTGCTGATTTACTGAGCCTATCGACGACAACGAAGATGGTGTTCTTGCCTTGTGACATCGGTAACCCTTCAATAAAATCCAATGTAATGTCATCCCAAACTTGGCAGGGTATGGGCAGTGGCTGAAGTAGCCCGGCTGGTCTGAGAGTGGTGGCTTTTGTACGTTGGCAAGTCTCACAATTATTAACGTATTGTTATACCATACGAAACATAGCCGGCCAATAGAATTGTTGTGCCAACCTCTTATAAGTACGCAAGACTCCAGAATGGCCTCCAATTCTAGTGTTGTGGGCTTCAAACATCAATTTGTCATGTATCTGGTGAGGGACTACAACCCGCCCATTATAGAAAACTAATTCATTCTTTGCTGTGTACAGTCCCGTTGGTTGAGTTCCAGCAAGTGTGGTAACTTGTTGAATGTAATCGTCATCTATTGCAGTTGTCTTAATTTCTTCCCAAAGATTTACCTACGGCACAAATAAATAATTCATCATTGGGCTGTCGGGTCATCTCGAGAGGGCGTCGGCGGCAGTGTTGTCCCTTCCTGGCCGATATAGGATTTCATATTCATAGCCCATGAGCTTTGCCAACTACTTTTGTTGCTCAGGGGTTGCAGCTTTTTGTTCCAATAGGTACTTGAGACTCTGTTGGTCAGTTTGGATTATAAATTTCTGCCCCAAAATATACGGTCTCCATATTCGTATTGCTTCAAGTATGGCCAGCATTTCCTTGGCGTAAATCGACCAAGATTTTTTTAAGACACCTAATGCATGGCTCATAATACAATTGGCCTGCCCTGTTGTTGTAGAACAGCCCCAATTTCGTCTCCTGATGCATCTGCTTTGATAATAAAAGTGTCTTGGAAGTTTGGCATAACCAATGTGGTGGTGCTGGACATTACTTGTTTGAGTCTCCGAAAGGCTTCTTCTGCCTCCTCACTCCAGCCAAATTGATTTTTTTTAGTAAGTTAGTAAAGGGCCGAGCAATGACGCCATATCCTTGCACAAACTTTTGGTAATATCCAGTTAATCCGAGAAATCCTAGCAGCTCTATTATGGTTTGTGGCGCAGGCCAAGAGAGCATGGCATCAATTTTTTTGTTGTCTACTTTGACGCCGTGACACGTGACAATATGCCCTAAGTACTCGAGTTCTTGCGATCCGAATGTGCATTTGCTGGATTTGATAAAAAAACTTCTATTGCTTGAGAATCTCCATTGCCTGTTTCACATGATCAAGATGATTGTCCCAAGTAGGACTGTAAATCAGTATGTCATAAAAAAAAACCAAAATAAATTTCCTAAGATATGGCCGAAAAACGAAGTTCATGATCGCCTGAAAGGTTGACGGTGCATTGCATAATCCGAATGACATAACTAGATATTCGTAGTGGCCATTGTGGGTACGGAATGCGGTCTTGTGAATATCGATGGATTGACTCGAACTTGGTGGTAACCGGCACGGAGGTCCAGCTTCGTAAAATAGGCGGCTCTGTAGAGCTCGTTGAGCATATCGTCGACAGTTGGGATTGGAAACCGGTCCTTGATAGTGGTGCTGGGCCTTATTAATTCAGAATTAAGCATCTCCTACACCTGCTTTTTTATTTCTTCTTTTTGGAAGTGTGCGTAACGATAGGGTCTGACATTGATAGGCTATGTTCCCTCTTTAATCGTGATACAATGGTCAATTTCGCGCTTAGGAGGAAGTTGAGTTGGTTCCTGAAATAACTCCTTGTAATTTCGTAAAAGCCCCTGCATTGCCGCTGGTGCCGTGACCTCTTCTAATTATAATTGGAAGCAAATTACAAATGCCTCGTGTCCCTGTTTAATCTCCTTATTAACCTCCGCTATTGTTGCCGTTTGTAGAGACTGAGGATTGAGCCCTTGTAGATGTCGTGGCCTATTGTTCCAATTGAAATTCATAGTGAGAGATTTCGAGTTGCATTCTACTGTTCCCAATTCTTCTAGCCACTGTATTCCCAATACCAAATCTAATCCTGATATGGGCAGTGCGTAGACCATTAAAGAAAATGGAATATCTTGGATTAGAATTTGTATCTTCTCAAACTTCTCTTGACACGCCAATTTTTCACCATTTGCAACTTTGACAAAAAACACAGCCATTGGTATAATAGGGAGTTTCAGCAAGTTTGCTAGGCCGGTGCTAATAAAATTATGTGTTGACCCACTGTCAATCAATACGATAATTTCATATGGCCCGATTTTCGCCTTAACGCGCATCGTTTGTGGTGTCGTCCAGCCGATTAAGGCATATAAGGTGATCTTGGGATCGTAGAATGCTTCCTCAGTTGGCGCCGCTTCGAGAGTTTCCTCAGCTTCTAAAATTAGAAGTTGAGCCTTAGTACACCGATGACCTGCTGTGAATTTCTCATTGCAGTTGAAGCACAAACCCTGTGCCCGGCGACGTTGCATCTCCTCCCAAGTAAGCCTCTTGAATGGTGTTGCCGGTGAGTTCTTATTGACAATTGGTGATGTTGTTGCTGTCCGATTGGAAAATGTTGGCCGGATTATTTTTCGTTGCCGCGCGATCTGTTCATCTTTCATCCGTGCTAGGTTGATGGCCCTCTTAAGAGTTTTTGGTCGAAACAAGCGGACCTCCTCCGAAATCTCGGGTTTGAGTCCTCCCATAAAGGTGCCTACTAACGCCCGCTGAGTCCATTCGTGAACCTTGTTGCCCAACCTCTCAAACTCCTTTTGATAATCTCGCAATGTTCCAGTTTGTTGCACGCGAGATAAGGCCTCGTCAAATTTTTCACATTCCGTCGGTCCGAAACGCGCCCACATCTCCTCGACAAATGTGTTCCATGTTACTACTTGTCCATCTTCTTGGTAGGCGCGGCGCAACCATTGCCACCACTGGTTGGCTTCTCCTTCAAGGTGGTAAGATGCTAGCACAACTCGCTGGTCCTCACTAGTTTCTTGATAATCAAAAAATTGCGTGACACGGTTGACCCACTCCGTAGGGTCATCTCCTGAATATTTGGGAAAATCAAGTTTGGCAACTCGTGGAGGAATCGGCTGTCGTTCCCCTGCACTCTCTCCTTGACTCGTTCGTTAAGTGCCTGTTTGATCGTGCCGGCTTGGGGCTCTTTGGGATTGGCTAAATGTCTCAGCTAGCTTGCTTATCATGGCCTCCAGGTGGTGACGTTTGTCATTCATTCCCTGACCTAATCGTTGTATCTCATTTTGCATTCTGCCAAGTTCGGTTTCGACACGTTCAATTCTCTTTTTGTTGGTAGACATTGCAAAACTCCTGCTCTGATACCAATGATAGGTCCCGATCAAATACAGAAAAACAATGCTTGATATTTGTTCAATTTATGGTATGAACAACCAGTATTTGTTTCAACTAATTTCCTTCCTTTTTATTCGTCATGGTTGCTGCTTATTTAGACAGAAAAACATAGAGGATACTACTGACTTGTAGCCTAAAATCTTGGCTCAAATCCAGCCAAATCAAATCCTTATTAACAACTAGATAAAAACAAAACAGAAAATAAATTAACTTGATTCACGGCAACAACTTTGACGTAGTCTTTTACTCCAATATCAATTCCTCACGTGCTCTTGTTCCAACTAACTCGCATGAAAAAGTTACGTGGGAGATCAATTGCATGGCTTGCATGGGCATGGTTTGCATGGTCAAACAAAGCCCACAAGCTTACTACTAGGCTTTGAAACTCTAGCTGATCTCCTTGGTTGTCTAACGTATAGTGGCCAATCATACCCAGTTGGGTGAGTTCACGGATCCTGCCTTTTTTCGAGTAGTAGCCTACTAGGTCATCCTATCTGCAACAACGAACATGAAGTCGCACCATCCCAATACCAAACTCGACGTGGTGCCTGCTCTTATACTAAACGATAAGAACCCATGGGTATAACTAGGGATGACAAAATCCTCCATGGGTTTGGGGCCCCATGGGGTTCCATCCTAAATGGGGTGAATTTTAAATAATTACTGAGAAATGGGATGCGGGAATGAAGGAAAAATAATTCTCAAATTCTTAATAGGGTGGAGTATAATTATATACTCCCCACCCCACCCCACCCCCACCCTAATACCCATTATATAGAAATAAATTTTCTAATTTTTATTTTATCAATTACAATAATAGTTAATAAATTTTCTTTTTATTTTTACTTGATATAAATGGACTATAACTAAAAGAAAACCTACAATATAATTTTTATTCAACTCTAAAATATTATTATTTTTTCTTTTCTTTCTCAAGATAATGCTCTCTTGAAACATTTTTCAATTTTGATATCATTTCAAGATATTTTTTCAAACATTTAAGAATTTTTTAAAATAATTTAAATACTTTATAATATTAGAATGATTTTAGTAAGTCTTTAATTTTTAATTTATTAAAATTATGTATTTATATCTACTACAAAATAAATAAATGGGGTGGAGATGAGGAAATCACTCCCTACGTGAGGATTCCCTATCCTCACTCCATTAAATTTACGGGGAAATGAGGTAGGGAATGGAGGCGAAATTTTTAATGGGGTGGGGTGGAGAATGGGGTAGGCCTCCCCACCCCATTGTCATCTCTAGGTAGAACTCATATTTAAAATAAGGGGCGGGAACCCATTATTCTTATATGATAAAACTCGATAAATTCACTAGGACCATAAAAAAATATATCAATTTAGTAAATATTAATAAATTAATTAATTATTAATTTACAAAAATATTCTTTATTTTGAAAAATATAATTACGTTTATAGTATTGATTGCACGTATTAATTACTGAATAACGGTTAGTAGCCTTAGTGTAACACACGTGCTTGTGACAGAAGGCCAAACGTGGCTTATTGCTTTACAAACACATAGCTACCTGATTCATTTCAGTGCAACTGCCAACTTCACTAATTAGCACAGGTGCTTGACTGGATTCGGTGGCTATATAAAGTGTAAAATATTGGGAGCTGCTTTATTTATCAATTTGAAATCAAGAGCAAACTAGATAGAAGAAAATAAAGATACTGAAATGAGAAGAGAAAACGAAAAGTAAAGAAACAAGAGAAAATTGAAAGCCGAGAGCGTAAAAAAAAAAATTGAAAATGAAAGCCAGAGTTGAAATGTTATAGGAAATGAAATTAGGCAGTTGATTCATGTCCAGTGAATTAGTGGTAATAGATTTATAAAGTTTGAATAATTATATTACAGTTTTCATGATACATATTTATTTGTATATCAATTCTAATCATTTATCTTTAAACCTTATGTTTTAGAAGAAATCCACATTCCCAAGAATTTACAAGAGTCCCAACAAACCTGCAAGTAATCTGAGATATGAGAGTAGATTCCTATCATTAGGATTATGTATTCCATGAAGTAATTTATGTTTGATAGTATGATTTAGTATCATGTTTATGATTATATGTGTGCACATTGTATGATTGATTAAGTAATGAGATATAATTGCCACTCACCATATGCGTACTTCTCGTTGGGTACTCTACATATGCAGATTGAGAGTTAGATTGTTGTGCTTGTGTGATCGCGTTAATTCCACTAAGTATGAAAGGTTCCCCCCTTCTACTTGCTCGATGATGATCCAAGCGAGTATGAAATATACTACCCTTGGGTACTATTTGGTATAGTTTTGCCACATATGTATGTATAATTTAATGTTTACTTATATTTTACTTATTTATTATGCTCAGTGCAGAGTTATATCATATGATTATGTATGACCACCACTTTATTTTAATTTATATATACATTATATCCACTCACTAAGCTGCAAGCATAGTATTTTTCCATTTACGTCATTTCTCCCAAGTTTTCGGAAGGTTTAATGTAGTTCAGTTTACGACAAGTTGAGGTTAAACCACGACATGCATTGCTAGATGTTTTACATTTTAAGCAAGTTTATGTTTATATGTATGTATTTGAAATGTATATATTTACAGTGCGACACGAAGTATGCATGTGTGCGTGTGTGTCTTCATGGACTAATATGTGTTATGAGCTCATGAGATAGGTGATACAGTGATTATTGCACATTTCGCAGTGAATCCGATAGAGAAGTTGAGGTCAGTCATGTAAGTAATAATATTAAGATTATTGTAGAATTTTTATTTTTATATGTTAAAGATGATATACAGAGCTTGTCTTGTGCAAGGAATCACTCAAAATGATACTAATTTTGGATAATATTTTATTGCAAAACGATAATACTAATTAAAATTTTCATATTTTAGAAAGAGTTAGAGATGAGATCTAAGTTGAAATTAATTGTATCAACAACAATAAGAACAAATTTTATGAAATTTAAAAGGACATATAGTATAAATTTAGTTTTGAATTAGGTAATTATTGATTTATATGATAAGTGGGTCTTATAGAAAATAGGAATTTTTAAAAATTTTATTATTTTTTAAATTTATCGAATTTACCTCATTGTACCAAATCAAGACTGATAAAGACTATTATTTAATTGAAGTTATCAATTTATGGAGTATTAATTTATTGAGGTACTATTTTACTCCCCATTTAAATCATTTTATTTTTCCTATGTGTGATATTGGATCCAAATGTGATGTTGTCAGCGAACTTTTGTTTCTAGTAGCGCCGATGATGACGATTATGCAACATTCTAGCAACTGATTTATATTTATTTAGTTTCAAAAAATAAAATATTATTTATTATATACGTACGTTGAAAGGGTGTTCTTGTCAATAAATATTTTAAGTGAGGGTACTTTAGGTATTTTATTAGAAAATATGATTGTCAAATAATCAGATTTTAGAAATCAGTAAGAAATCCAGTTTTTAAAATTAGATTATCTGATAATCACTTTCATTGTGAGTTAATCAAGCAATCTTTTTTTGGTAGAAAAGGGCTTAGCCAAGCTAAGGAACAACAGACCGGAAAATCATCGATTCATACATATCGTAACAAAGCCAAGGGCCAAGGCCTGCTGGAGGTTCCTGAAAAGCGTGGAAACCGAGAGCCAGGGAGCCTGCTTTCTTAGCCAAACAATCCAGCTGCAAAATTAGCTTCACGATAGATATGCCGAATTGAAATATGCCAATCCCTCTTCAGGAGGTTCTTAATCGAGTTTATTAAGGGTGTGTGCATATTCGGACTTTGATCTCTAGACTCCAACATATGAATGATGCAACGGCTGTCAACCTCTACTTCTAAGAAACGAATGCCATGATGCCACACTAGGTAAAGTCCTTGGTAAAGTCCCCATAGTTCGGCCATACTAATGGAGCAAAATCCAATATTCATCCCAAAACCCCGAACCCAATTTCCATTTGCGTCACGAATTAATCCACCTGCACTAGCTGCACCATTAACCGCTCTTGAGCCATCAGTATTTAAGCGGAAATGAGGCCATGTGAGAGCAGTCCAACCGATTCCCACCAAAACCTTTCACTTCCACTCAGGCAGAGTAGCTTTAAAGGTCTGTTGTATCTCATGCACCCATGCTTTGATTTCCGACACAACATAAAGGCTGCAAGGGGAAACGTTGGCAGAGAGAAGCTGATTCCGCCAGTACCAAATCTTCCATACGGTAACCCCAACTATCAATGACCAATTCTCAATCATCTCAAACCTCTTCCCGCCCGCTAGATTATTTAAGAGCCATCCTCTGAGATTATTAGAAAGGAAATCAGCTTTGATAGTAATTGGAATTAAAGAGGACCATATCCTTTTTGCCGAGATACAGTCGCGAAGTGCATGTAGAATATTCTCCGTATCATAGCCACAAATATCACATATCGAATAGTTATGAATATGTCTTCTAAATAGCTCATCCTTTGTTTTTATTTTACCATGCATTAAGACCCAAAGAAATACCCTGATTCGGTGTGGTCCTTTCCAATGCCAAATGAGCTGCCAATCCTTACTCACAACTAAACTGTTTATTGAGAGAAAGATAGGCGGACTTCGTATTAAACAAGCCAAAGAAATACCCTGATTCGGTGTGGTCCTTTCCAATGCCAAATGAGCTGCCAATCCTTACTAACAACTAAACTGTTTATTGAGAGAAAGATAGGCGGACTTCGTATTAAACATTCCATTACGTGAAAATCATAGTAATATAGATAATTCAAATCCAGGCGTGCAAACCTGAACATGACTCGATATATATATATCCTCCTAGGGAGTTTACACCTATAGACAGAAACTAGAGCACATGAATTGTGAGGCTCAACTATCGCGCATCCATCACTGAAAGTGTTAAGCGGTTCATTGACCGAGCTACAGTCTCAACTGATTTTTTCAGGCTTGAAAAACCAGGCTGTTGTGGAGAAGGTAAATTAACAAACTCATTGGTAAGCATTGAGATAAGTTCTGACATTGTCGGCCTATCTGCAGCATTCTCTTGAACACAAAGAAGGGCTACGTTAATGTATCTCTTCACTATTGGATATGATGCTTCACATTGCAATTTCGGATCCATCAGTTCCCAAGATCTGTCATCCTTCCACAGATTCCAAGCCTGGAGAAAAATAGAACATTCAAATGCTTCGTTGTAATGATATTGGATTACTTTGTCCAATTCAATGATTAAAATTCAGTTCACTTACGATTACTACTAAATTCCACTTATGATAATATGTTAAAAATAATAATTTCAAAAGAATAAAATCGAAGTGAGAAAAAATTATTTTACTTACATGGCCAAGAAGTGTGAGGGAATTAGTATTGAAGAATCTTGTGTTCCTCTTGCTACTATGACACGACCCGCCCTGACCTACATGTTAGAATTGAGGCGAATTGTGCGGACTAATAACTAAAACTTGTGGCACAAATTTAATTCAGGAAAATATGTATATGATATGGCCTTTCCTATAAACACATAACAACCTCTGTGCCTTTCCTAAAACCATATGTGAATTCAAACTTGCATAACTTATGTCTCATTGTACATACTGACATTACATTAATATTTACATATAAAACATAAGCAACATAAATGTGCTCAAAATGCAAGACATGCAGCAATGCGTCTCGTGGGCCAACCTCAATTAACTAGAACTGATCTGCACGAAATCTTGCGGAATCCTAGGAGGAAAGGGGTAAATAGGAAAAGAGTGAGCTTGGAGCTCAGTGAGTTGATGTAATTATATATTAAAAATATTAACAGTAATAATTATAATAAAGTATGTGTACTAGTACTTATACATAATCATGTAACATAACTCCACATTGCATACCACACATTAGCAAACATGGAATTCATGCATACATACATCACAAACTGCACCAAATAGTACCCAAGGAAAATAACTCTCAATACTCGTCGGGATCATCATCGCATGAGTAGAGCGGGGGGAAAACCTCTTAATACTCGGCGAAATTTAGGTACATCGCTCGGATAGAGTAACCTAACTCTCAATACGCATGCACAGAGTCTACGGGGACGGGTACATATATGGTGACTAGCAATCACATCTCATGACTCAATCAAACATATAATATGCGAACATATAATCATAACATGATTTTAAATCATAATATCAAACATAAATGCTTCATGGAATACATAATAGTAATAATAGTATCCACTCACAGATCCTGTTTCACTTTGGGGTTCGTTGGGGCTCTTGCAAGTTCCTGGATTCTCGAGTTCCTTCTAAAATACAGGGTTCGAAAATTAACTGTTAGAACTGATATAATAACTTATACGTATCATGCAAACTGTAACATAAACAAGTTCCTGGATTCTCGAGTTCCTTCTAAAATACAGGGTTCGAAAATTAACTGTTAGTACTGATATAATAACTTATACGTATCATGCAAACTGTAACATAATTGCTCAAATTTCACAAATCTATTACTCACTGGTTCAACTGGATTTAATCTAACTATCCCGTTCTAATTCCCGTATTATTTCCTCTTAATTCCACTTTATTTTTCACACTCAGCTTCTTTCTATTTCTTTTCTTCTTTTGTTTTCTTTTTCCTTCTCTTTTCTCTTCTCTTTTCTCTCGGTTTTTCTTCTTTTCTTCTCTCGGTTTTGATTTCACTTCGGAAATCGAAGCACAAATGAGAGGTGCTTTCAATTATTTCCAATTATATATACATGGCCACCGACTCACAAGTGAAGCATGCAGGTCAAATATGCATGTGGCAAGCAAAGAATGAAGTTGGCATGTGGAGGAGTGGTGAACCAGGCAGCTGACTGTTGGTTTTGAAATCAGCCACGATTGGCTCTTTTTTTTTTTTCCCAAGCGGTGCATGACATACTAAGTGTTTCCAAAAGCAACACTCGAAAGCTAAACATATCGGATTTGATAGAGAAGAAGCCATGTATAGCATACTTAGGAGACATATAGCCACTTAAATTCATTGTTGCATCAAATAGTTAACCATCTAGAAATGATCATTTATTAATACATACAAGCCCATGACATTAATAGTCTCAGGAGTTGAAAATTACTTACTAAGTTCCAACTATCCGTTTCGTATTTGATTGCAATTCATCACCATCAAACATCCTGGCCAAGCCAAAATCTGATATTTTGGGTATCATATTACTATCTAAGAGAATATTACTTGGCTTAAGATCTATGGGAATAACTCTTCGTCTGGAATATTGATGAAGATAGAGAAGCCCTTGTGCAATACCTTCAATGATTCTAATATGTGCTCCCCAACCTAATAGACCTTCTTCGGTTGTATCTACAACAAAATCAAAACATTACATGAGAAGCATTTGTCATTCTAAATGATACAGGTTAGAACAAATGCGGTTGATAAAAAGTCTTGAAAATGTTATTTTCTGATGATTAAAATAACATACCGAAAAGGAAAGAGTCCAAGCTTTTGTTGGGCATGTACTCATATATCAAAACATTTTCTCCTTGTTCTACACAGCAACCCAAGAGTCTGACAAGATTTCTGTGTTGGAGTTTTGCTGTAAGTTTGATCTCATTTTTAAACTCTTCGAGACCTTGCCCCGACTGACTTGACAGTCTTTTAACTGCCACTTCTTCTCCATTCAGTAGTCGTCCCTGCTTTTGCATTTCATCAAAAATTTTACAAAAGAGTACTTCAGTTAGTGCAGTTGATGTGAAGAGAATTCTACCTTGTAAACAGGTCCAAAGCCACCTTCTCCAAGCTTATTTTCTACACCGAAGTTATTTGTAGCTGCAGAGACGCTGGCCAAGCTGAAGAAAGGAAGCAAAGAATCCCTACTCTTACGGCTTCCGGTTTTATCTCCCTTGCAGAATTCATTTGCTCTGGTTGTAATGCTCATATTTATATCAAACAGTAACAAATCTTGGCTTGTAATTTTGCACATAGGTTCAAAACATAACAACAATTTCATTTGAAAAAGAGTTACCTTTTTCCTTGAGTTTTTGTCTCCATCGAAAGAATATGCATAAAGTAGTAAGAAGCACCGCCGGAAGAAAAGCTAGGACAAATAACCAAAATAGCTTCTTGTGCCCCAGATCCAAAAACAAGTGTCAAAGAAAGTCTTTGGAAAGAAAATAAATTCCTTGTTTGATTTTTTCAAAAGAGTGGGAGTGATCCAAATAACTTGAATCGCCATTCAATAAGAAGACTCCTAGGTTTGGGATGAAGCCTTATTATGACTAGGAAGGAATAAGTTTTGCAGTCTCAACTTGAATAATGCAATAATTGTACCTAGTTCTGATGCCGGTGCACGTATGTACATAGGCTGTCCGTTGTGAAATTTTGCCTTTGTTGTATCAATCAAGTCCCCATACCACATCAAACAGCCACTGCCTCTCCCCGTTACTTCAGAATTAGCATAAGCTCTACAAGTACAGTTTTTCAAGCACTCAGCCTCACATTCCTTAAGATTCATACTCTTATTTAGCGAAACATTCAGCAAGTCCGGCAGTTTAATATCATCGACCATTATAAACCGGTCTCCACTTTTGCAATCTGCTGATTCACTTCTAACACATGATCCAGGCCTTGTTTGGTTGTGCTGTGATTTGGGCTTAAATCCCTTCAAACACTCACAATTAGGTGTCTTCTCGTAGCTGCAAACACTATTAGCACCACAATGCCCATAAAATTGGCAAAATAAAGTTGGTGCTGAGTGAACAGCTGCCCACCCATTGCTCCTCTCATGCCATATTAGACGTTGGACGGTACCTGATGGGTTGACCGTTAATATCGCTATGTTGGGATTGTTGTAGGACTCATAACTATAATATATTTCATCTTCATTGTCCACCAAAATTGGTTCAGAAAGAATACTGGCATAAGAAGGAGCAGCTCCAAAAAAAAATTCATTCTATGGTCCACTACGGCTTAATTTTTGAGATCCATTGTAAAGACTAATTCTGGTAACACATGAATGTCCAGTCTGTTAGTAATGTTTCCAGGGGATGGATCATCAGCACTTCTCCACGAAGTTAAATATCGTTCCGCACCATTCTTTAAATCCCAACCCAACTTCATGCCTGCTAATAAAGTGTCGGATGGGTAGTCAAAGCTCTGCCACAGATAGCTTCCTTCAGAAGCACTCCTACTAAAATTCTCCCTAACAATAAGGTTTCCAGTATCTAACAGTTGTGCTACTGGATTTTCTGCTTTCCTAGAAGTGTTGATGACCAGATAGCGCCATTTGTTCGGTTTAGAATAACAAGGTTTCCATTGTTGCTAATGGTTAATGCTGCATTTGGTTCAATGATTGGACTATTTCTATTCGCAACCCACACGACTGTATACGGAATCTGCTTGTACCATATTCCCAGGTACCTGTACCTTGATTTTGGAGGAGAGAAGAAGCCTAGCTCAAACCTTTCAGATGATGAAACCAACTTTTCGCCGTCACGGATGAAGCTTGATGCAGGGGTTATGGTGTCAGCTGCTTGTGACAACTGAATGCTGAAGAGAAAGACAAAAGAACTAAAAATGTTGAATACTGTAAGTTTCTCCATTCATCAGTCTGTAAGAAAAAAATTCTAAATGTTTGCTGAATATAAAAATCCTGTTTCTCCATTCATAAATCAGTAATAATAATAATAATATAATATAATTCATCAGTAAAAATATTCAAAAAGTATTGGAAAAATTCTATATCTTGACCTCGTGGTGTGGAAATTTTTGTTACTTTGGATTTTTAAGTCTGCTAGGACTCTTCGGACATCCAATAATGGAAGTTGCACGATATAGGAAAACACCAATTACTTCTAATTATCTGAGGACTTTCAGCTCATAATCCAATGAATTTCCAACACTTGTTCAATTTCCTATAGACTAATAGTACGTGGCCCCAAAATCATGACTTTTTTGTCAAAGTTCCCTCACCTGCTCAACTAGGCAACGTTTACAGACACTAAAACATTGCATGTGTCAATTAGTTTTGGTGAGTTCACTACTGAATTTTCTATTCTTTGAGATACGTTTGAAGACCACGTAATGTCTTTGTTTGGTTGACTATTAATAGCTCTTTTAAACCCACACATGATGCAACGGGACGCAACTGTCTCACAAGGTCATTTTAATCCGTAGAAATTTAAAAGATTTTTCAAATCAGATATTACAAAAATTCTTACTATTTGAAGTATTATATGTTGATGCTCAAATCCGTTCGCTTTCTGACCGACCAAATTCTTTCACCAACGTTTGTGTTATCAGCTATTGCTCGGATCAATGGGGTGAAATCACCTTCCTTTCCCTTGCTGGACGGGAAAACAATGTTGATGCGAGATTCTGGTTGTCCTCGTTCTACGACCAGGGTCTCGCATCAACATTGTTTTCCCGTCCAGCAAGGGAAAGGAAGGTGATTTCACCCCATTGATCCGAGCAATAGCTGATAACACAAACGTTGGTGAAAGAATCTGGTCGGTCAGAAAACGAACGGATTTGAGCATCAACATTTTGGCGCCGTCTGTGGGGAGCTGAATAAAAAGCTACCACCAAACGATTAAGTACCGGAGAAACAGGAACCGATTGGGTAGATGGAGTTGTTGGTGTTGTTAAAGGCGACCAGAGAATGGCCAGAAGCTGCTATACTACAGCAGCCAAGGAAACGCTGTAGGGGTTACCTCTCTGGATAACCGAGGAGATTCAAAAAATGGTCGCCAGGAACCTGTTGATAAGCTGGAGGGGGTAGTTGTAAGTGAGAATGACCCGACCAGGAATGGTGAAAGTCGGATCAGAGTTGAACGAAGCAATTAAAGGCGAGCTGGTGAAGTGTCTACAATCCCATGCAGACATCTTTGCCTGGTCTCATGAGGATATGCCAGGTATTGATCGCGGGGTAGTTTGCCACAAGCTGGCAGTCAAGAAAGGGGCAAGGCCGGTGAGGGAGAAAATGAGGTGCTTCAACCAGGAAAGGTACGAGGTCATGGAATACCGAGCACTAGAAGAAGTATTTCCAGTAAGCAAAGTGCTCTACTAAATCCTCATTTTGACAAACTGTTTGTGTTAACTGCATAGTATTTTTGTAATGTATTCAAGTTTTAATACAAATGAATTCAGCATGAAATCCCCCGGCTAATAAGCCCAACAAAATTGCTACTAAGGCAAGTAAGTGCCTGCTTCTGCTCGGTCAATGAAAGACCAGCAGCTAAATCTACAGGCAAATAAGTGCTTGCTTCTGCTCGATCAACGAAAGACCAGCAGCTAAATCCAAAGGCAAGTAAGTGCCTGCTTCTGCTCGGTCAATGAAAGACCAGCAGCTAAATCTACAGGCAAATAAGTGCTTGCTTCTGATCGGTCAACGAAAGACCAGCAGCTAAATCCAAAGGCAAGTAAATGCCTGCTTCTGCTCGGTCAACGAAAGACCAGCAGCTAAATCCAAAGGCAAGTAAGTGCCTGCTTCTGTTCGGTCAATGAAAGACCAGCAGCTAAATCTACAGGCAAATAAGTGCTTGCTTTTGCTCGGTCAACGAAAGACTAGCAGCTAAATCCAAAGGCAAGTAAATGCCTTCTTCTGCTCGGTCAACGAAAGACCAGCAGCTAAATCCAAAGGCAAGTAAGTGCCTGCTTCTGCTCGGTCAATGAAAGATCAGCAGCTAAATCTATAGGCAAATAAGTGCTTGCTTCTGTTCGATCAACGAAAGACCAGCAGCTAAATCCAAAGGCAAGTAAATGCCTGCTTCTGCTCGGTCAACGAAAGACCAGCGGCTACCAGCAGCTAAATCCAAAGGCGAGTAAATGCCTGCTTCTGCTCGGTCAACGAAAGACCAGCAGCTAAATCTATAGGCAAATAAGTGCTTGCTTCTGTTCGATCAACGAAAGACCAGCGGCTACCAGCAGCGAAATCCAAAGGCGAGTAAATGCCTGCTTCTGCTCGGTCAATGAAAGACCAGCAGCTAAATCTATAGGCAAATAAGTGCTTGCTTCTGTTCGATCAACGAAAGACCAGCGGCTACCAGCAGCGAAATCCAAAGGCGAGTAAATGCCTGCTTCTGCTCGGTCAATGAAAGACCAGCAGCTAAATCTATAGGCAAATAAGTGCTTGCTTCTGTTCGATCAACGAAAGACCAGCGGCTACCAGCAGCGAAATCCAAAGGCGAGTAAATGCCTGCTTCTGCTCGGTCAATGAAAGACCAGCAGCTAAATCTATAGGCAAATAAGTGCTTGCTTCTGTTCGATCAACGAAAGACCAGCGGCTACCAGCAGCGAAATCCAAAGGCGAGTAAATGCCTGCTTCTGCTCGGTCAATGAAAGACCAGCAGCTAAATCTATAGGCAAATAAGTGCTTGCTTCTGTTCGATCAACGAAAGACCAGCGGCTACCAGCAGCGAAATCCAAAGGCGAGTAAATGCCTGCTTCTGCTCGGTCAATGAAAGACCAGCAGCTAAATCTATAGGCAAATAAGTGCTTGCTTCTGTTCGATCAACGAAAGACCAGCGGCTACCAGCAGCGAAATCCAAAGGCGAGTAAATGCCTGCTTCTGCTCGGTCAATGAAAGACCAGCAGCTAAATCTATAGGCAAATAAGTGCTTGCTTCTGTTCGATCAACGAAAGACCAGCGGCTACCAGCAGCGAAATCCAAAGGCGAGTAAATGCCTGCTTCTGCTCGGTCAATGAAAGACCAGCAGCTAAATCTATAGGCAAATAAGTGCTTGCTTCTGTTCGATCAACGAAAGACCAGCGGCTACCAGCAGCGAAATCCAAAGGCGAGTAAATGCCTGCTTCTGCTCGGTCAATGAAAGACCAGCAGCTAAATCCACGAAATTTCTACTAAGCCAAACGAACGCCTATTCCTACTCGGTATACTTAAAAACCAGCAGACAAAAATCGGGTAAATGGTTAAGTTCACTTGCAGAAACAACCCGTAAAAAAGAAATAAGCAAGAAGGCCAATAGAAAACATCTGAAAATTTATTAATATTCCAATGTTTACAAAGCTGAGGAAGATCCAAGGTATTTACACAAATAAGCCTAAGGCTCAGGAGGGTCAACGGTCTCAACAGGTGAAGGATCAGCTACCTCGGGGAGTGGAAGATCAGCTATACTGGGAGGAGGAGGCATGGTCGATTCACCCACTTCGAAAGTACGTCCCTCAGCTCCTCCCTCTTGCACTCCATCCACTTGCACTCCATCCAAAGGAACCACCACCTGATCCTGCTCACCTTGCTCCCTGTCTGTCTGGCCGATTTCCGCCATATACCGCTGCACTCCAGCCTCCAGCTTACTCATGTCCAGCTCGGGATATTCCTCTTTAAGCACGGACATGATGCACTTATAGGAGAAGGCAACTCCAGAATCATACTCGGCATCCAGCCGGTCCTCCATATCCCCAGATTTGCCTTTCTCCTCGGCCAGCTGTTCGGTTAGGGATTTGATTTCTCCCTCGAGGGCAGTCCTCAAAGTATCTTTCTCGCTTTGAGTTACCTGAAGGTCGGACTTCAGGTTGCCCAACTCCTCCTCAAGCTTGGAGGCAGTGGATTCAGCAATTGCAGTTTTTTCCTCCAGTTCCACCATCTGCTTGTTCAGCTCAGCCAGTTTTTCCTTGGAGCGATCAGCAGAATCAGCTTTTTTCCTCAGCTCCTGGTTATCAGCTTGGAGTTTCCTCTCATGGCGTATGGATGCGCCTTTATAACACGAGACCATGGTGGCCAACCTGAAGGAAACCCTTTGAACGGAGGCAGCCAGCTCGGAGAGTTCCATACTCTCAATGTCCTTCACCATCTTGGGCCCAACTGATCTTTTGTAATCCTTCTGATACGGGCTCAAATAGTCACCCTGATCCCGAGAAGGAAGCGAAGCAGATCGGTCCCCAGATTGTAGGCTGACCTCAGGGCTCTTGTCGGGGGCTCTCTCCCCGCCACTCTTCCGAGGTGGAGGAGGGTGTAGAGCAAGAGCTGGAGCTTTTGAAGGACCAGCACTGGTCCTCTTCGGAGGAGGAGGAGGGTGGCTCGAGCTGCTAGATGCCCGGTCACGCTTTCTGCTCATTGCGCTGAGGATCTTGTTGTCCATCCCGGCGGCAATATCTACTAAGCCCGAACCGACCAAGTTTGTTGGTGACAGGAGGTCTTGACAGGTAGACGCGTTCAACAAAGCGGTTTCCACCTGGACCAAAGGTCGATCCTCGAGAGTCTTAACCAACCTCCACGATTCTGAAAAAACAGACAAGGTTAAAGAACCCAATAAGTAGCAATTCGAGAAAGAAAATGTAGGCAAAAATGAACGACCTGGGGTGACAAATTGCGTTGGAAGGTAAATGTCACCACCCAACGACCGAATTGATGGACACCAGTTTCCCCCAGCAAAGAAGAATTTGTTCTTCCAATTTTTGCACGAGGAAGGGAAGCCGGTGATTGGCTTTCTCTTTGCCGAGCTGGACATGAAGTAGTACCAGCCCGCTTCCTTGGGGCTGCTCCGCAGCTGATACAGGTGCTTTACCTCAACAAGGGAGGGTTCCTCCAACTCGCACCTCTCCCACAGCACAAACATAGCTGAGAGAACCCTCCACCCGTTTGGGTGTAGCTGACCTGGGGCCAGATGCATACCTCCCAGAATCTTGGCGAAGTAGCGCTGGAGAGGCAGCCGAGCTCCTAGTTTGAAGCTCTCCAGGTGCATCGTCACATACCCCCGCGGAGGCCGACTAGGAACATCACCTTTTCCAGGGATTACCAGGAGAACCTCCTTAGGAATATCATAGAGGTTCCTAAGCTTGAACAGGTCATCTTGGGTGGTGGCGCAGGCTATATGATCAATAGGGTAAGACTCTGCCTCCATCCTATGCCCAAGATGTCGTCTCTCAGGAGGTCGGCTCGGCTCGGAGCTGCTTCCTTCACTATTACCCTCTCCTATAGGAACCTCGGCTCCACCAGAACTGCGGTTCTCACCCGAGCCCGACGCAGGTCCCCCCCTATTTCCTATAAGCTCTAACTCGGGGGAGGGTGAAATGGCCAAAGGTTGTGGGTACTCAAGGACATCGCTACTCTGGGATAAGCCTACACTTCGGGAAGAATTCAAAAAATCTGTGGGTATGGCCAAGTTAAGGTCTGAATCCCCAGATTCATCGTCACCCTCATCAACGATTACTTTTCTTTTCCGATTAGACATACCGAATCCCAAGAGAAAATAATAAACACTTGGATATACGGATACAAAAGGGATCAACACGGAACCCAATCAACAACAATCAGAGAAAAGATTAAAGGCAATACCTGAAATGAACTAGCCTGGGTAGCGCAGCCGTGATCGAGAATAAACCAGCAAGTAGAAACTCCGGATGCAGGAAGTTTTTCAGAAAGGAGAAAATTCAGAAACGAGATATGTTAGTGCCGGATAAATGAATCGCAAACTGATGATGATTTTAACCTAGGGATTTGGAACAAAAAGGGGGGAAACGGAAGCATTTAAGTGATGGGATATGCCAGCTCACTCCCCAAATATCGAGGAAGGATAACTCGTCGTTTCAAATTTCAAAATATGAAGAGTCGGGAAGCACCACGTCATTAACCACCACAAGAGGCCGGACTGGGGCAAGCCCAGATATTTAAGGCCCATGCCCAGGCGACCTGAGGAGAAGCCCCAGGCTAGTCGGCTTCGACCATCAGTTTCTACTCTTCTCTCATTTCACTCACAAGACCAGAAACTGGGGGACTGGTGTTGAGTACGTACAAGCACCAGGTCAGCCATGCTACTACTTCCGCCCTGGTACGGCTCACCTCAACCAAATGGTGCAAGCGGAGCGTGGAGGTGAATGTGGCCCGATCAGAGACGAGTGCCCGACCAGAGATATATGCCGAGCTGACACCCATTTCCTGAAAAAGCGGGAACACGATCCCACAGACTCATGGTGTTTGCGTTTTTCCCGGAACCATTACGAGGCTTTCAATACCCCACGGCTACCCATGATGTAGCATTTAAAGCTCCATAACTGACCACTACCCGAAAAAGGGGGAGGGAGGACAGAAGGGGAACATAGAATAACGGCTATAAAAGGAGGAAAAACCGATGAAGAAGAAGGGGGACAAAAAATGAAGAGGGAAAATGCTGCCAAATTGCAATCAGACCTTTTCTCTTACAAACTTCAAAACAAGTTAAAAACCCTTCTTGAATCCGAAATATTTTGTTTTCCCGTAAACACCTTGTGCTAACTTAGGCATCGGAGGGTTTACGCCGGCAAAACCACCGGCGTACTCTGACCTGTCTGTGTGTGCAGGAACCTCTGGAGAAGAAGCTTTACGAGAAGAGATCCTGGTCGTGGTGAAGTTGATCGGGCAGAGACCCTGGTTGTAGAACGAGGACAACCAGAATCTCGCATCAACATTGTTTTCCCGTCCAGCAAGGGAAAGGAATGTGATTTCACCCCATTGATCCGAGCAATAGCTGATAACACAAACTTTGGTGAAAGAATCTGGTCGGTCAGAAAGCGAACGGATTTGAGCATCAACATTATATATACAACTACCCTTAAAAAAAAAGTTGTAACACATAATATTCACAACTTTTTATTTACAAAAGCTGTCATAATATATTAAATTTTGATTAATTGAGGCTTTAAAATTAAAAGTTAAAAAAAGGTTAAAAGTTGAAATAAAGGAAATTGTTTGTTACAAACTAGCTCAGACTTAATTAATCCATACAATATCTATTTTGCTTATTAAAAAACCAACGCTAAATGCTTAATTTTAAAAATATATAAACAAAATCAGTTTGGGAATTTCAAAGCGCTTACTGCAAAAAATTTGAACCGACACTCACCACAATCTTATGATAGTTTCATTTTCGATACATATCTTAATGTATGTTGGTTCTATAGAATAAGTTGGGTATTTTTCGGAGGTCATAACTTGTATTATAGATATCTATGTATTTGGACATATAATATATTGTTTCAAAGCTTGTGACGAGATGAACTAACCCAAAACTACTATTAGTGTTCGGCTCCATGGTCGAGCCAAAAATTCCATTTCTTTTTTTATTATTTCACAATATAGGTTATTTTTCTATTTTTCTTATCACTTTCATGATCTTTATCTTCTTTTTTTAACTTGCTAGATATCATATTCGGGTGCCATTTATTTTGTTTTTCATATTTAGACTAGAAGAATTTTATTATAGAATAATATTTTAGATTTTTCTATTTTCGTAAATTCACAATATTTATTATTACTATAAAAGGGAGCCTAAAACTCTAGTTTTGTTCCTTCAAAATTACTAATAATACTTTCATATTCAGAAACTATATGTCTCTCAAGTGCTATTTATTTTTTTGTCTGAAGCCTAAATTTAAAATTTTTTCTGACATTTACTTTTTTGGGCTGTTTGTTTTCTCATCTTATCACTTATTGTCAAACAATATTATCTTAGTAGAAATAGCAAAAAAATCCACTTTTATCTGAAGTCTAAAATCTATATAGAAAATTTTAATTTTAAATCTCAAAATACTCTTTCAATTCATGTATTTCCAATATTATGTATAAACTTAAAATTTTTGCATTATCCTTGAAGTTGTTTTTTTTCATTGCCTTAAATTTTTATTCACATGGTAACATTAATAACCAAACCAAAATATTGTACAAATCGTATTATGTCCATTGTGATGAATCAAAACTAAAACAACTATGTTGACTATATAATGAAAGTTTATGTTATAATTATATCTTTTATTACAAAATTAAATTAAGAAACAATGATAGTATTATTTTTCTTAATGCTATCAAACTGATCAACTGTTAATTTTGTAAATTGTGAAGAATAAATATATGCACCGCTTAAAAAGATAGTTAAGCTACTAGCTTTTAAATTTTTCTGTTAAGATGTTATAAAAAGAGAACAAATATATGATTAAGACATTTCTCTTTAGAACTCTTTAGACTTAAAATAAATTCAAATTCATTTAGATTTCAAACAACAAAATAAACGCAATCTTAGTTTACCAATCTTTTACATTTCCATATTGTCATTTCTCCGCTTTGTTATTTGCTATGGAATTTTTTGTAAGTAATCTCTCATTATCTTAGCTAAACGTGTTAATTTCTTAATCTCTCTTAAGATTCACGGTCTTGACATTTCAATTTCTTCAACTTCCTATTTTGGTAATCCCTATATTAATTTTAACCAATCGATTTCAAAACCATGAAGGCTTCATGAAATTCGTCTACAATTTTCTGCTTCACCATGACAACTCTACTATAATCAGCTATCAACTAAAATGTGAAGAAAATGATCCTTGGCGTTGAGGTTCCGGAAGTAGTAGTACGTCTCAAATTGAGTCATGGATTAATGCCGTTTTAAAAGCCGGATTTCAAGAGCTTTATCTTTAAACTGAATTCAGAAACATTCATTGGTTACCCTACTTTTTTAAACGTCGCGAGTCTTTGCTGACGTTGAAACTGATTAATAATGGATTTGCACCCCGGTTTCCTGATTCATTTTTTTTCCCAGAGATGAAGAACTTGCATCTGCGCAAAACGATTATTCCCAACAACTGCAGTCGGCAGTTGCTCAAATGGTCAAATCTTGAAAATTTATTCTTACACGATTGTACTATCAATGAAAGCAATTCTTTTCCAATTTTTCACATCATGATAAAGATGAAGGTAACGTGGGCATATTATCCAATTTGGATGAAGCATATCTTCACTTTGGAGTTCTTGATTCTCGCTATTGTAAGAGAGTTTCAAAGTTCATTAGAAAGCTTTCTAACATTAAGATTCTAGACCTCTGCAGCACATGCTTTAAGGTTGGCAGCTAATTAGGGAATTATTTTTACCATTTGCTTATACATTCCTAACTTATGCATCTTAATGTGATTAATAATTAACCTAGTATGACTTGGAGTTATAAATAATCTACTATATCAGTTCGGCCTCATGTTGAGTCTTGAATGTTGAGATTCTTGTTGTCAGATTAATTACTCAGTATATGCCTTTTTGTCTGTGCATCTTTTAAAACCGGAAAGAAATTATTGCGGCATTTACAAACATTTTGCAATCTCAAGCGTTTAGAGCTTAAGATTAGAGGTAAGGATGGTGATCTTGCAGTCTTGGCTTCTCTACTCTATTGCTCGCCTGTTCTTAAATCCCTTTGTATAACATTTCATTCTGATGGTGATCAGTTCACAAAAGGGAAAAGTAGGGTGATTCTTGAAACAATTTGATTCTCTTCGTCTGCCTCCCAAGTTCAATACAGGTTAGGATGGATGGATTTTGCGGAGAAGTGAACCATTTTGACTTTGAGATACTCTTATAAACGAATGAAGATTTGGAGTTGGAGAAGATAATTGTTGAAGTGAATGAAAAATTAGTTCGATGCAGCTGAGTTGCGGGAGCGCTTGCGTATTGGATATAGGAAGACAACAACCTAAGACATCACTTTTGGATGAATTTAATTCTATGCAGATCGATTATTTGTATGAAAAATACATTGTTTAGAGACGCATAATAATCTCCGTCAAAATAAACCAACCAAAAAAACCTAAGCTATTGATATTAATAAGACTCATCTTTGAAGTTTCGGACGGGTCGTTTTCATTTACGACGGTGAGGCTATGAGTTATCGCTATTGAAATTAATTATTGTACTTTTGTCTTATATACTTGATAGTGATAAATATATTATAAAACAAATGCAATGAATTGTCAATAAATGCAGTTTTACAAAAATTATAATTTCGACTTTTTTTGAGTCAATACATAAAAAGAAGAAAGAAAGTTATTATATTTGATGACATAACATTTACAACAGCGATGACATTAAGCAAAACCATAATGATATAGCTTCGATTTTCAAGTGCAAAATTGAAACATGCCTAGGCACATAAATCATTCATCAATCAACTGCCAAAATTAATGATGACGAATTTTATGGAATTAAAAGAGGATCTTCAAGAGAGGTTCAAAGTGTCACTATATTTCATTATAAATTGGAGAAGAAGAGGTCAAATTATTTCAGTGAAATCTATCCTTGAGGACAAGGGTACTTCTGAGAGGAAGGAATGATATGATCATTCTGTATTAATAATTTTTTTTAATTATTTACTTTATATATTAGGTGTTGTTTTTCTTAGTTGGTTCTTTAGTTTGTGGATTTGTAGAGCATGATGAAGAACATACTTAATGCTTACTATTTTTAGGCTTATAACTTTGAGCTAAAACTCTATTTAAAGCAAGATGCTATTTTTTTAAAAAAAGATGCTATCTTTTAAAAAAAGGAAAAAGGCTTTTTGAGTGTTTTTATTTTGGCAACATGAAAGTTATATTTTAAGAATTTATTGATTTCTCAAATAAACAACACAATTTATCTATGATTTGTTGTCTTTTTCAACAAATCAGTCTTGAGTATAAAACATAAATTTCACATAAAACAAAATATTTTGTTTTTTGCCCTATATATATATACATTTTACCAAATAACCACCAACCACTCAAAATTTTATATTTTATCAAAAGTACACAAATACTCTTTTCTTTGCAGTTATCTACTTGAAGATTACAAAGTATATAAGATATCCACTTTTCCTTTAACATTGTTTGAGAATTTAAGAGAATATAAAAAAAAATTGACTATTTTACTCCTAAGATAAAGGCATCTGTGACTTTGTATAATAAAAAAAAAAAAGAGAAACTCGTTTTCTCCATTATACTCTCTATCTTTAAATTTCTAGGGTTTCAAAAATACAAAAAATTTGTATCAAATTCTTAATCACCAACCTAAAATCAACATAAAATTAGAAAAATAAATAAATAACATTGATTTTTTTTCCCTTGGTTCCATTTTGTTGTTTCACTTCAATTTTGAAAAAACCCCAAAATTGCCCCTCGCTTAAACCGAACCTAGAGCCATTCAATTCCCCCTCAAATTGCTTCAATTTCTTACCAAGATTTTCATCAATTGACTTCACCAAACTGTTTCCCACACATCATTCATTTTTTTCCCTTAGTTCCATGTTATATTCACGGTTCAATTTTGAAAACCTCCAAAATTGCCCCTCACCAAAATCGAGTCAACAAATCTTCAACATTCAAAGCTTGTTTCGCAGTTAAAAATGAAAGGATTTTGGTGAAACTAATGTCGGGATTGAATAGTGGAAGCAAATTTCTTCTTCATGCAAATTAGGCCACGAAGTGAATAACAAATTGTCATTTGGTGAATGATTATATATATTACCCCTATAACAAATTGTCATTTGGTGAATGATTATATATATTACCCCCATAACAAATTGTCATTTGGTGAATGATTATATATATTACCCCTAGGCATCATCAATCTTTCACGACAGTTAATGGAAAATTTGATATGTAATACATTATAAACTTCAAATCGGTAGCTGCAAATATATATATATATATATGTATGTATGTATATATATATATGTGTGTGTGTGTACACACACACACAAATTTTGACACAAAATTTCGATCCTTAAATCGTAATCAGTCTAATGGTTGAAAACAATGATGATATGATTTTTTTAAGGCAGGAAATTAATAAAATTTGGGTCCCACTAAATATTAAAACAAGAAAAACTGACCATTCTATATTGATAATTTACATTCAATAAATTCCTACAAAATAATACATTAACTTATACTTGGACAACGGCCAAATGGCTCTGGCTCATGCGTTGAAAAATTATAGGGAAGATAAAGGTCCTAATCTTTAGTATTTTCATCTGAATTTGGTCAGGAATTGAGTTACGGAGGTAATTATATGGCTACAAAATTAACACACCACAGACATTGCCATTCGTTAGGGATTTGCCCATTTTTTTAATTTATATTTTTTAATTTTATTTTTATACTTTAATGAGGGCAATATTAAAAATTATATAGGATAGTTCGATCAATTCAAAGAATAAAAGTTTCATTCCGACATCTTGAAATCAAACTCTCATTCCCCAACTCCGAATCATTGTAGACCCCACTATATTAATTCTCACTTCTACCCACAAAATATGAAGTAAGTATTATCTACTAATCTAATTTATAATTCTCATTTCTCAATCCGAAAAGTAAAAGCACCATTAGATTTTAGAAGAGTTGGAATTTTGGTCAATATCCTCCTAAAGCATATTAAGTGTTGGAGAATAATAAGAATATGGAGGCAAAGAACAATGAAAATTACTTAGGATTTGAGACGTGTTTGAACACTTTCCTTTAAGGTTTTATTTGCCCTCACCAATCTTGGTTTGCTATAGAGTTTTAATGGCAAATTACCCCTAAGATATATCAAATCCTGAATACAATCTCTAGCAAATGAAATTGTATTTCCAAAACATGCATGAAACCTACAAAATCTTATTCCTGATTTAATTGTGTGTCTTTCTTTTTTGAAGAAGATGTTTATTTGAAAGAATACAACCATTAGAAATGGTACTTCTTCGAAGACACTCTTTTGGTTTGAATTTGCATCGATTTACAATTGAAATCTTTTCAATCTTGCTAACTGTTTTCCAATTGACGCCTTTCTGGAAATAAACAGTTAGCCATTTTCTCAATAAACGGTGAGCCGTTTTTCTCGAGAACATAAAACATGCTCTCTCTGAAATTAAACGGTAAGCCGTTTTCTCAATAAACGATGAGCCGTTTTCTCTAGAACATAAAACATGCTCTCTGGAGTTAAACGGTAAGCCGTTTTCTCCATAAACGGTGAACCGTTTACTCCAAAACAGAAAACATGCTCTCTGGACTTAAAACGGGTAGCCGGTTTCTCCAGAAACGGAAAATCGTTTTCGTCCAGAATATCAAACCAAAAAAAAAACTTGAAAAATGTTACAATCTCTCTTACAATCCCCCACTAGATTGTAATATTTTTCAGATTTATTAATGATAAACTTATACATACAAAAAGGTATCTTTCGATTTTAACCTTTAATTAGTGAGTGTATTTCAAAGTATTTACAAGACAATAGTGTGCTAAGCATTAAACTTTGTCTCTTAAGTAAATACCGGAGATACATCACATATAAGCTATCCCAGATTTCAAAATTGTGTTCCAATAGTTAGCACTATTCCGGCCTTGTGCTCTATCTTGGATTCATGAACATTTACAAGATTAAACCATGATCTTGTTAGAAACGGCACCATTTCTTATGTTCACTTAGGTGAAGTTTCAAATCATGTCTTTAGCTACTATAAGACTTGAACTTCATTAAGAGTAAATACTCAACCTCAACCTCGTAGCTATTTGCACCGAAACTCTCGAATGAGATTATTTATTACTCGGTGCCAAACCAGTCACATAACAACAACTTGTTATTACCCATTTAACTATGGAGTAGCGGTACAACTACTACATAGTTGGGTTACCGTCGTTGGTGACTTTATTATGCAAATATTTCAATCTCATTCCAAAAGATGTATCCTTAACTAAGTCTCTTGAAAGACCTTTTGTTAAAGGATCTGCTAGGTTCTTATTTGTCCTAACATAAATAATATTAATAATACCATCTGCTATTAATTGTTTCACATATTCATGTCTCAAGCTAATATGTCTAGACTTTCTATTATATACTTTATTATAAGCTCTAGACAATGTAGCTTCACTGTCGCAGTACAAAGAAATAGATGGCATCGGTTGTGGCCACAACATTATATCAAACAACAAATTTCGTAGCCATTCCGCTTCTTTGCCTGCAGCTGCAAGTGCTATAAACTCACTTTCCATTGTTGAATGAGTTATGCACGTTTGTTTCTTTGAAACCCAAGAAACCGCACCTCCAGCAATTGTAAAAATTCAACCAGAAGTGGATTTATTATCTCTTGTATTGGTTACCCAACTTGCATCTGAATATCCTTCTAGTACTTCAAGATAATTATTATAAAACAAACCCAAATTAATGGTCCTTTTAAGATAACCAAGTATTCTACCAATTGCTTTCCAGTGTTCAACACTAGGGTTACTCGTGAATCTTGACATTTTGCAAACTGCAAATGCAATATCAGGCCTCGTACAATGCATAGCATACATCAAGCTACCAATAGCACTAGCATATTCTAGTTGTGATACTACTCGACCTGAATTCTCTAGTAATTTAATACTAGAATCATATGGGGTATTAGCTTCTTTAAATTTCAAATAACTGAATTTAAGAAGCACTTTCTCTATATAATGAGATTGACACAACGAGTAACCCCCACTATGTTTATTCACTTTGACACCTAAGATAGTATCTACTTCACCAAGATCTTTCATCTTAAACTGTGAAGTTAAATACTTCTTTGTATCATCTACTCCTTGCATATTTGTTCCAAAGATAAGCAAGTCATCAACATATAAGTATATAATCACACCAAAATCATTTGTAAATTTAAAATATATACATTTATCAGCATTATTATGCTTAAAACCATGAGATAAAATTACCGAATCAAACTTCTCATGCCATTGTTTTGGTGCTTGCTTTAAACCATAAAGAGATTTGACTAACTTGCATACCTTATTCTCATTTCCTGGCAAAACAAATCCCTCAGGTTGTTCCATATAGATTTCTTCATCAAGATCATCATTAAGAAAAGCTGTTAGATGCACATACAAATTGTTCAAAGAAGCAATTGCAAATAACACTCTTATAGAAGTTAACCTAGCTACCGGAGCATATGTATCAAAATAATCAATACCATTTCTTTGCTTAAACCCTTTGGCTACTAATCTAGCCTTAAAAGTTTGCAAAGTACCATCACTATTGTACTTTTTTCTAAATACCCATTTGTTGCTAATTGGTTTAGATCCTGGAGGAAAATCAACCAAGATCCATGTTTGATTCGACATAATCGAATCCATCTCATCATTTACCGCCTCTCTCCAAAAAGAAGCATCTCTAGAAGACATAGCCTCGTTAAATGTCTTTGGATCTTTTTCAATATTTAACAACAATGGTACTTTGTTAAGTACATTCTTTCTATCCCCTTCAACCAAGAAGAGTAGTGCTTGTGATGAAATAAAATCCGGAGCTAAACTCTTTTCTTTCTTTTCACGTTGACTCCTTCTTGGTTCGAAAAATGTCATAGACTCTTTCCTTTTATTATTGTTAGTGGAGGTACTTGGAGTATTAACACATGGTTGATCAATACTTGATTCTAATTCAATATTATAATCATGTTGAAATTTATTCTCAATAAATTCAACATCTCTAGATTCCACAATCACATTAGAATCTAAATCTAACAACCTATAAGCCTTGGAATTTTTAGCATATCCTACGAAAACACTTTTTATACCTCTAGCATTCAACTTTGATTACTTAGGGTCATGCATTTTATAAAAAGATAAACAACCCCAGACCCTTAGATACATCAAGTTTGGTTTTCTTCCTTTCCAAATTTCATAAGGAGATATATGTGTTTTCAAGGATGTAATTCTATTATGAATATGACATGCAGTGAGTAATGCTTCCCCCCACAGATTTTTTTGGTAGTTTTGCATTAAGGATCATGGAATTTATCATATCTGTGAAAATTATATTCTTCCTTTCAGCCAAACCATTTTGTTGAGGAGTAAATGGAGCTGATCTTTGGTGAATAATTCCAAATTCTTCACAATAATTATTAAATTCAATTGAGAAATATTCACCACCTCTATCACTACGAACCATTTTGATTTTCTTATCTTTTTGGTTCTCAACTTCAGCTTTGAAAATTTTAAATTTATCAAAGGCTTCATTTTTTGTTCTAAGTAAATACACATAAGTATATCTAGAACAATCATCAATAAAAGTGATAAAGTACCTCTTACCTCCTCTTGTTAACATGTCATTATACTCACAAATATCAGTATGTATTAAATCCAATATTTGAGTATTTCGTTCAGCTTTAGGAAAAGGTTTCTTAGTTAATTTAGCTTGGATGCAGATTTCACACTTATGACCTTTAACATCATTGCAATTAATCAAACCATGCTTAGACATGTATTTCAAAGATCTAAAGTTCAAATGTGCTAATCTAGCATGCCAAATATCACAAGACTCAACAATATAAGCTAAGTTGATATTATTATTAGTAATGCTGAGTTTGTACATTCCATCACAAGAATACCCTTTCCCAACAAATAATCCATTCTTTGAGACAATACAAGTATTACCCTCAAGCACAATCTTAAGCCCATGCTTACACATACAACTAGCAGAAATAAGATTCTTCCTAACGGAAGGTACATGAAAGACATTATACAATGTGACTTTCTTCCCAGAAGTGAAGTTGATCTCAACTACTCATTTCCCTACTACTATGGCTGCATTATTATTCCCCATGAGAACCATTTGTCTTCTGTTTCTTCTTTATATGATAAGAAAATTTTTTTTATCATTACAAACATGAATTGTTGCACCCGAATCGAGCCACCAATCATATGACTTAGTTTCAGCCATATTGCTTTCGGTAATTATGCCAATTTGCATTTCAGAAACCATAGCACAAATCTCTTCAGATTTATTTTCAATAACATTAGCTTTATGGGAATTCACTTCTTCCTTTTTCTTCTTGAATCTGCAATCACTTTGGCGATGCCCTTTCTTACCACAAAAGAAACAATTTCCAGAAAACTTTTGTGTGCTGGACTTCTTGAATTTCTTGTCATTCTTGACTTTAAAATTCTTTGAGAATTTACTAGCATCAACAACATTAACTTTAGTAGAATCATGCTTATCCTTGGATTCGCGAGACCTAGTCTCTTCTTCAATTACCAAGTGTTTTTGCAATTCTTCTAAAGTTATGTTCTCTTTACTATGAAGGAGTTTCTTTCTATAATCATTCCAACTTTGAGGCAATTTAGCAATAATAGCCCCAACTTGAAATGATTCAGAAATTTCAACTTTTAACTCTCGAAGCTTAGCAACAATAATTTGTAACTCATGTATTTGATCAAGAATAGATTTTGTGTCTACCATAATAAATTCAAAATATTTAGATACAAGGAATTTGTCAGTACCTTCTTTCTTCGTTTTGTATTTGTATTCAAGAGCATTCCAAATTTCCACCGGATAAGTCATAGAATTGTAGAGATCATATAACCTGTCAGAAAGTGTATTGAGTATGTGACCCCGGCACATCAATTCATCATCTTCACGACGTTTCCTTGCAGCCTTAACAACTTCGGTATCATCTTCTCTTGGTTCTGAAAATGGTTCCAATTTCGGATCAAGAACATATGCCACTTTAAGAACAGTAAGGAGAAAGAATAATTTTCCCTTCCAACGAGTGAAATTAGTTCCATCAAAACGATCGAGATGGACACTAGGATTCAGAAACGATGTCAAACTCTTCTTAGCCTCCATTTGCATAAAAACAAAATCCTTAAAGATTGTTGGAGGATAATAAGAATATGGAGGCAAAGAACAATGAAAATTACTTAGGATTTGAGACGTGTTTGAACACTTTCCTTTAAGGTTTTATTTGCTCTCACCAATCTTAGTTTGCTATAGAGTTTTAATGGCAAATTACCCCCAAGATATATCAAATCCTGAATACAATCTCTAGCAAATGAAATTGTATTTCCAGAACATGCATGAAACCTACAAAATCTTATTCTTGATTTAATTGTGTCTTTCTTTTTTGAAGAAGATGTTTATTTGAAAGAATACAACCATTAGAAATGGTACTTCTTCGAAGACACTCTTTTAGTTTGAATTTGCATCGATTTACAATTGAAATCTTTTCAATCTTGCTAACCGTTTTTCAATTGACGTCTTTCTGGAAATAAACGGTTAGCCGTTTTTCTCAATAAACGGTGAGCCGTTTTTCTCGAGAACATAAAACATGCTCTCTCTGGAATTAAACGGTAAGCCGTTTTCTCAATAAACGGTGAGCCGTTTTCTCTAGAACATAAAACATGCTCTCTGGAGTTAAACGGTAAGCCGTTTTCTCCATAAACGGTGAGCCGTTTACTCCAAAACAGAAAACATGCTCTCTGGACTTAAAACGAGTAACTGGTTTCTCCAGAAACGGCAAACCGTTTTCGTCCAGAATATCAAACCAAAAAAAAAAACTTGAAAAATGTTACAATCTCTCTTACAATAAGACTGGCATCCCCTTGCCGTTATAAATATTAACTATCATATTTTTGAACAATTTAATAGTTTCAGTCTCGATCGGTTTGTAATTTAAACAGGTCACAGTGTCTGGCAATTAAACATAAAGACTTATTGATAATATGATGGTCAATTTTTTCAGATTAATGTAAAATTAATCAATATAAATGAATCACGTTCATAAAACCTTTCTCAAAAAGAAATATATATATATATATATATATATATATATATATATATATATATATATATATATA
>MKYO02007786.1:952722-970314 GCA_002013955.2 Citrus medica
CCCCCCCCCAAACTTGAGAGGTGTTGTGTCCTCACAAGCACACAAAACAAAATAAAATACACATACATAATTTGGCATGCAAGAAATGCAAAATAACTAGCAAAAGTAAAAGTTTTAGAAATTAAAAGAAATTAAATTAGGCTACCAGAGGTACTCCCCTATTATAATATGAGTAGCTGCAGCACGAGTTGAAAGGTTCACTGTTTTTTTGTTGAACTCCTCAAGCGGTCCTTAGGTGAATCTCATGGTGGGATAGCTGGCTTATTTTTTTCCTCATGCTTGGAGTTGGAATGGTCAGTGGTGTTCCAGTAGGTACACCATCTTTGGGCTGATTGGGTCTTATTCACTTGTGCTCTGGTTTTTCTGGTGTTGCAAGACTTTTTAAGATGGCCCCTTTGCGTTTGTTAAATTCCTTGAGAGATATGGAAGGAGATTTGGTTGGAATTTGGTGTGGAGCAGCTGGAGCAGGTTTTGTTACAGTAGAACCCTCAGCAATGATGTCGAGCAGGCTCTTCTTCTCTACAGTTGTTCGGGTAACCCCGGTAGGCGCTGCTTCAAGTTCTGCATCAATATCCTCTAGATCCTCCTTTGACTTGTCATTATCTAAAACTTTTCTTTACCCTTGCTGGAGAGGACTGGGATTGGGGGCTCAACATCTTGCCCTTCCTCTGACTTGTTTGGGAGGCGCCAATTGAGGTACCTCCTCTTTTTCCTCCTTTAGGCCTCCTTCTTTGTCTTCTCCTGGTGAGCTATCTGTTTTGGATTCAGTACCCTTTGCTTCCTTTGGCGTTGGCTGGTCCTTATCTTATAACTCTTATTCTTCTTCACTGGTTGCTGCTTGAGTGGCTGGAGCATCTTCTTCTGCTGGATGGAAGTAAAATTGCTGCAATAAGTGTCTGGAAAGCCTTTGTTTATGCTTTTCATGTAGACGGCAAATTGATATAGGTGGTCCTCTAAGTGCATCAAGTAGGTCCAAAACTCCATTGCACCTTTACACACTGAGTGATACTGTCACCTAGCTCTTGTAATCTCCTTTTAACCCCAATGACCGTCCTTGCTCTTGCTACAGCAATGGGCTCTGGTGGTGCTGCAGCCGATTCACCAGCAATTCTTTCTATGGTTTGAGCAGTAAAACCTCCTTTGTTCTTAATGCGTTCATCCTTATTAGTGGGGCTCACTCAAGACACAAGACATATGCTGGTGATAAGAGAAGGAAACAACAAGGCAGCAATTTTGTGCTTTTTCATAGCATACTCTCTAATCTCCCTCTCGATAATTGCCCCAACATCAATTGGCAATCATTTAACGATTACATACAAAAGAATCAACCTTTCCTGGGACAAGGTGGTAGTGGGTGTTGTGTGTATCAATCTAGACTTCAAAAACTTTAACCAAACTTTGGCAATTGGTGCCAAATCGATCCTATTTATTACCCTACTTTCCTCATTTGCCCATGAACTACCTTCTGTTGTGAGGGTTTTTAGCACACTATTCCATTTCTTAGGGGTCATGCTTCCAATCGTTTTTTAGTACTCACAATCAACATTAGAAGGCAAATTGTAAAAAGCATTAATTACTCACGGGTCCAAAGGGACTAGTGTATTTCTTACCCATATTGTTCGTTGGTCTTGCCCTAGTAGGTTGGCATAGAATTCCTTGACAAGCGGCAACACAGGGTCCCTGGGATGGTTACAAAATTCTAGCCAACCCCTTTTTGCTGCAGCCAAAGTTATTATGGCCACAATAATAAGATTTAATTTATATCTTAAGGATAAAATTATGTGAGCCAAGTGGGAAAATGTTACATGCATATTCTTAATATGGTTCATAAATATGTTACATGTATTATCATTAAATTAATACATATGCTAATTTGAAAATAAGTGTTACATGCACGTACTTAATGTGGCTCACATCCATAAGTTAAGATACATTAAGATTACTCGTGTTTTTATGATGAGATGATGATAATAATAATGATTCCAAATTTCTAAAAACTAAAAATAAGAATAATTTACTCACTTTCTTGATGAAAGAGAGTGAATAAGATCCATTATAAATACTAAGGGTCCCTAAACTAGTCAAAAATCATCTTTACTTGTGAACTACCCATTATACTAAAGGATATATAGTTGAATAGACTAGAAGATTCTAGGTATTATTCGAAACTAACTTAAACAACTATGGCTGAAGATGGAGGCTGAAGATGGAGGTATGTAACTTATTTAAGTTGAAAATCATAAAATATTTCAACATATGTATTGTTATTACGCTTACAAATGGTGCAAGATTCCACATAATTAATATATTTAGTATGGGTTAGACTTGGTTCAAATTGTTCTAATTTGTCAAGATCGGGCTGGGTCTAGAATTTTTTGTCATTCCTAGTGAAACTTTGAAGCTAATGGTTAAGAAAATTTTATAATATATTTCAAGTCTTTTCGATTCAAATCAGTGGCGGACAGTCCAGAAAAAATCATTTAATCCCCTTGTGTTTTAATTAATTTTAAATAATGATAGAGTTTTTATTTTATTATCATATATGTCCCTAATTCAGTTACCCTTATGTTTTCATCAATTTCATACAAGAATGGAGTTTTTATTTTATTTTCAAATATGTCCCTAGTTCAATTATATTTTTTTCCAATTGAAATTAATGACTTATTTTATAAAATGATTAAATTATATGTTTATTGAATAGATTGAAAACATTAGAGGACTAAAATGCTATTATTGCTTTAATTTGTTTTTAAAAATTTTAATTGAAAAAAGTATGTTAATGTAATATAACATCCTCACTAGTATTAAAAGTAATACAAAATTATTAACAATTTCATAAAATTTTATGTGAATTTTATGAGATTTTATTTATTAGTTACATTAACTAAGAGGATTAAGTTATAAAGTAAAATTTGAGTATTTTGAGCAGATTTTGATAGAAGATCATCAGCATCTGATTTTTCAAAGAGAGTCAGAGCGTCTGACAAAGAAATAATGGCACGCAAATACTTTTTTGCTGGATTGAGTTTAGTTTATTATTGAAACTTTTGACTAATAATATTTTTATAATTTAAAAAGATGAATAGATTTTAATTGTTTAATTTATTTAAACCTGATAATTAAGTACTTTTCAAACCATAAAAGTTCTACTTGCAATTTTTAATTGATTTTAATTACATGTATTGATTTATTCTATTTTAAAATTTAATTTATTAATTCCTATATAATTACATGTTATTATAGGTTGTAATGTCAGATTCCATAATTAAAAATTAGTATTTTTATATTTGAATTATCTTCTGTTTTCTTTTTTTTTCTGTTTAGAGTACATATTTATAGAGTTTTTTGTATCCCCCTATTTGATGGGCTTCTTTCTACTTATGAATGTTTATATTCACTTCAAAATATAACATTTTTAATTTAGCCCGAGATAATATAAAGTCTTAAGTTCTGGTGCAAATTTTATATAGATGTTCTACAAACTTAGAATTTGTAATAGCTGTAAAGTAATGTTGGAATACATAAGATGATAATTCAACAAGCAATGATGTATGCAGTTATCAGTCGGGATTTATAAATTAATTTCAATTAATACTTAACTTACAATTTTTTTGAGAAAAAAAGACTCTTGTATCCCTAAAGTATAGGGAAATAGTCACAAAGACCCTAAGTTTTTAATAAGGGATATTAAGATTCCTTTTTGACCATAATACTCTTTGACTCTATAAACCTAAAAAAATTTGATCCCAAAATTTTATAACAAATAGAAATATGGCATTAAAATAAATGTAATATTATATAAATTTTAAAATAATTTTAATATATAAAAATATTTTAATATTTTGTAATCTATTAGACCTATTTTATTTTATTGAAGTAATTTTTAATAATAAATAAAACATAATATCAAAATAAATAAGTTAAAAATTAAAATCATTTTGTATATTATGTAAAAAGTTGATTTTAATATTATCAATAGAGAGATATTTTGTTAATAGTAAAATCTATTTAACCCAAATATTTATATAAAATATTTGTAATAAATACAAATATAATATTAAGATAAATATAATAATTTAAAATTTTAATATCTTTTAAATGTTAATAATAATTTAATATTATTAGTCTACTAGATGTATTATATTATTTATATTAAACTTGTATTAATTAAAAAACCTTTAAAATTAAATTTTTAATTACTATATTCAAAGGTATTATAATTAAAAAATAATATTAATGTCTTTTTTTAAATTTAAAAATTCTTGTGACCATTTCTCCAAATTTTTGGAATGTAAGTGTCTTTTTACCATTTTTTTTATAAGACACGTGCGCAAATGATATGCAGCAAAGGCGGAAACGGATTTATAAGCTAGGACTTGAGAAGGTGATGTGGCATCACCATTTTGCTTCTCTGTATATTCTCTATTATCTAATAAATAGAGATTTTTATTTTTAGATTTGATTTTTCATCTTCTCATAATTAATTTGATTGTATTTAACTCATTTAATAAATAGTAACTTTATTAATAGATATCATTCTTCATCTTTTTATATTTTCTATTATCTAAAATATCTAAAATATTGGTGGATATTCTTTGTACTTTTTTTCTCTTTCTATTTAAATTCAACAATATGTAATCATTAATAATAATTAATTATAAGTCTTTTGAAACATTTATTTATTTTATTATGCTAGCAATTAAACTTTAGTGGCATAAAATACATGAATTAATTAACATAGGAAGAGAGGTTCTTTCATATATATATATATATAAAGTTGGGACTAAAGGAGGTGGTGTGACATCACTATTTCTCATCTTCTTATATTATCTAAAATACATGAATTAATTAACATAGGAAGAGAGGTTCTTTCATCTATATATATATATATAAAGTTGAGACTAAAGGAGGTGGTGTGGCATCACTATTTCTCATCTTCTTATAGTATCTATTGTCTAATAAATTGGTTGATATTAAAAAAAACAATTACATTACAAAATATTAAAAATGAAAAATAATGATTAGATTATAAAAGATTATATGTCTCTTCCTCTTTCTATTTAAATTCAGTAATATTTAACCATTAATAATAATTAATTATAAGTATTCAAACATTAATTTATTTTATTATGCCGACAATTAAACTTTAGTGGCTTAAATATATCAATTAATTAATATAGAAATGAATTTTCCTTCATCTTCCCTCAACAATGCCATTATGGTCTAATTTTAATGTTATAATCTCATATTTAATTATGCAACCTTTTGTTTAGTGCATTTTGATTTCTTCAAACTCTATAAATATTAAGTAGTTAATATTTGTGGCATTATTATTTCTCATCTTTTTATATTCTCTATAATCTAATATATTAGTTGAGATTAAAAAATAATTACATTACAAAATATTAAAAATAGAAAATAATTAGTAGATTATAAAAGATTACATGTCTCTTCTTCTTTCTATTTAAATTCAACAATATGTAACCATTAATAATAAATTAATTATAGTTTTGAAACATTCATTTATTTTATTAAGCCAGCAACTAAACTTTAGTGGTTTAAAATACATCAACTAATTAATATAGGAAGGAAGGTTCTTTCATCTTCCCTCACCAATACCACTAGGACCTAATTTTAATGTCATAATTTCATATTTAATTATGCAACCTTTTATTTAGTGTCTTTTAGCTTCTTCAAACTATATAAATATTAAATATTTAAGATTTGTTATGTTTGAGTTTTTTTAAAATTATTTAACCAACATCCTCTTCAGAAATGTTCTTGTGTTTTTATTTTTTGACTTATTTTAATTTTTTTTTATTGTGTACTTCATGGAGTATTTTTTTTCTTTATGAGTTAAACAATGATAAAGATAGTTGGATGATAAGGGTTAGGCTTTGTAAAATGTGGAGTCTGTTAATACCAAGAAGAATGGAGAGTTGATTAGTGTGAACATAATTTTTATTGATGAAAAGATTGTATACACTTAACTATACATATTAATATGTATTTTTACAGTCAACAAAAAAATAATTAACTTTCATAAATAACATTAGTTTTATAAGGTTGCGTCATCTTTAAAAAAAAATTAATTCATATTTTTTTTATCAATTTTATCAAGTATAAAATAATAAAAAATAATAATATTAATTTTTTTTAAAAACCGCACGAAGTGTGGTACTATTTTCTAGTATATTAGATAATAGAGAATATAAAAAGATGAGAAATAATGATGCCACAAATCTTAACTACTTAATATTTATAGAGTTTGAAAAAGCCAAAAGGCACTAAATAAAAGGTTGCATAATTAAATATGTGATTATAACATTAAAATTAGACCCCAATGACATTGTTGAGGGAAGATGAAAAAACCTTTCTTCCTATATTAATTATTAGATTAAAAAACCTTCATTCCTATATTAATTATTTAAGCCACTAAAGTTTAATTATTGGCATAATTAAATAAATGACTGTTTCAAGACTTATAATTAATTATTATTAATGATTACACATTATTGAATTTAAATAGAAAGAGGGAGAGACATGTAATTTTTTGTAATCTAATAATTATTTTTTATTTTTAATATTTTGTAATTTAATTATTTTTTTAATCTCAACCAATTTATTAGATAATAGAGAATACAAAAAGATGAAAAATGGTGATGACACATCACTTGCTCTATTCCCAACTTTATATATATATATATATATATATATGATTACTCTGTCCTATCCGTGAGGGGAGAAGCAATATGATTTTTAATTTCTCTCCAATACAAATCCATAGCATCTGTGAATTATCTTTTTATTCTAGTTGCAATGAAGTTTAAAATTTTTAGTTTCTCTCAAATATTTCAAACAATATTTATTTACTTTTTGTTATAAAACTTTGAAGTCAAAATGAGAAAAAAAAAAAAGAGAGAAAGAGATTATCTATTATTGTAGCGAAACAGTTATAGTGCAACTGTTGCAATATACCCCATATTTTGCTTTCATCTATCTGTACTGTTAAATGGAAATTAAGTAAAATCCAATAGATGTCAACAGGAGTTGTAAAAAGAGTTGGCCACGTGAAAAATAAGTTTGAGATTATATCACCGGTTTGGCCGGTCTCTCTTCTCTTTATTTTCTCTTTCCTTTTTCTTATTATTCCTCCTCTTATCTCACTTGCTCTCACAATCACACGACCAATCTTCACATCAATCTCTTCCACGGTTCCACCATCATAAAATTCAATCATTATCCATTTAATTCCACCGATTCTTAGCTTTTCAATATATAGAAATAATAACTTTCCTTGCCAATTTAAGTGAAAAAAGAAATTCTCTCAAATAAAAATGGATGCTAAATAATAGCCAAAGTTGAAAAAAATTCAAATAAATATAAAATCGATAGAGACCGTGTTGTTATCCATCGGATCCCAAGTACCTGGATCAACCACATTATGAGGCATAAAAAAGATTTATAGATAGTGTAATTGTTAAATTTTTTTCAGATTAATGTAGAAAAATCAGAATAAGTAAATCAAGTTGATAGATTTTTTTTTTATTTCAAAAAAAGATCAAACTAAATATCGTTAAGAAAAAGACAATTCCAAATTAAAAAAGTTTTGTTGTTTATTTTTAACCAAAAAGCAAAACAGTTCAGATAAACAAAAAAAACAAATTCTAAAATTTTGAAAACTCTTCACGAGCTCCATTTTTTCATAAATAAAAGAATTAAAAATTTATTGAGACTTAATAATGAAATAAACTCATTTGAGGACATGGAAAATGTTTTTATTATTGATTTTTTTTTAAAATGTCATATGCCATATTTAGATTTTGCCTCGTTCCTAGTTGGATGAAATGAAGCCGTACCTATTTTAATTTAGTTGAGTTGTTTCGTACATTCCTGAAACTTCAACAACATGCCAATGGATCAAGGAGTTTCGGAGATGAAAGAATAACTTGTTTCGTTTATCTGGATACCGCCAGTTAAAAAGAAGCTGCAATGAAATTTCCTCGTCCTATAGAAGCAACAAAATTCTACGAAGTGTGCGCGCTCGTTGGTTGTCTAAAAAAACATGAAAATTATTGATAAGCGACATGTAATTTTGATGCGCACTTTATATTTAAATTAATTTTGTAAGCACACCATTATTCTAACTAAAATTTAATGTCTTGTCACTTGTATATGGTAAAATTTTAGCATCTGTAGTGTAGCTATCATTCGGGATATTCTGCTGGTGCGAAATCGAATAAAGGAAAAGCTTCTAAAATGATGGATCTAATAAAAGAATTTAATCGAGCTGGCCAATTTACATTGGTGATCATATCATATTCATGTTATCAAGGAAAGTACCGAGAAGCAAGCGTGCAATAATGACAGCATCTTTTGTGGACCGTACAAATTAAACGTCCAAGTTTTGTTGATGTTTGACGAAACCATGAATAAAAAAAATAAAAAAAAAATAGAACAGTTGGCTAATTGGCTTCCTTCGCATTCCCCTAATTAATAAAGGTATTTTGAGGACTAAAGTGACCCTTTCAACAAAATCTATAGGGAGAATGGAAGTTTCATTTCTGATAAAATTTTATCAGCCACTTACATCTTTATTGAATTTTTAATTATATATTTCATCTCTTAATTAAAAATTAATAATTTAATGGTGTGTTTATTTTTTAGATTAAAAAATAGGAATGATTGATATTCTTTATTGATAGTGTTTATTTATTAAAAAAAATAATCATAATTGATTTTGAGTAAGACCGACAAATTAAAAAATGAGGAATTAGAATCTCATTCTTGTGGAGAGGTTTGAATGATAATAAGGAAATGAGGATGGTGAATAACATTTTTATCCATAAAAAACAGAATTTCTTTTTTACCCCATTTAAAAATTAAATTATAATTATAATAAAATTTCTAATCAAAATATTGATACTAATTTTTACCCATAGAAAACAAAAATTTCTTTTTTACTTCATTTAAAAATTAAACTATAATTACATGTAAAATTTCTAATTAAAATGTTGGTAATAATATTAATAATAGTAGTAATATTACTGCAAAGGGCCTTTAGGTAACTACACAGGACTAATCCCCAAAGAATCCTTCCTCCGTTCTATACAAATCGAAGTACAAGAAAATCTTGAAAATCTAAAAGCAATCCAGGATTTGAATCGCTAGCACGGGATCGACCGAAGCGACGATTCGGGATGCCGCTGATATGTACAAGAACAAGAAATTATTGGAGAAGAATGCTCAAAATGACGCCACTTTATAGCAAATGGTTTTAAGCTTATTTAGAAGAAGCGTGTGCTAGCATGGGATCCACTGTTTCAGAATTAGCAACAACGGGAAGAGAGTGAGAGCTCTCGCGATGGTCGAAGCTGTGTTGTGTCCATGTGTTGATATCAATGTGGAATTTGTTCGAGCGCTAACGAGGGTAACTGCAAAGATGAATCTCGCAGTCATCAGAGTCGCGTGCCTAAACTAAGTCAAGCTTGATGGAAAGGCACAGTACTGACCGAACTACCAAAAAGATTGCTTGTATTTTTCTTTTTAATTCCAATGACCTGTGATGAATGAACTTTAATTTAAATTTTAAAACATCACACATAGAATGACCATTTTATGCTTATTTTCACTATTAATTCTTTTAATTTTTAAAAGAAGGATTAAATAAATAATTAATAAATTAATAAAAACGTAACCGGTAGATAGGACATTTATCAGTGATGACCATGCATTCTTCCAAATCTATATTGGTGAACATGAAAAAATACGTGACATTTCCCAACGTATCCTATGACTTGTGGAGCTTTGGCAGCAGTAGGAGAAAGATTTAAACCTGTTTTGGGACTAAAACTTTTACATGATAAAATAAAAATAAACGTGATTGGCCTTGATGTTTGCTAAAACAATCTATCCTATTCTTATTTTTAAGAACAAGTCTATCCCTATTTATATATATATATATGTGTGAAAGTGTGTATATGTATGTATGTATGTACGTATGTGTGAAAGAAAAGGGAAAATAAGGTCTTCGGAATATTCTTTTCCAATTAAAAATTTTAACCCTGTCTCCAATATATCTCATCAACCTTCTCTCCTTAACCTAAAGCATCACATGTTTGTTTAGCAAAAAGGAAAAAAGGCAAAAAGAAAAACTAGCAAGTCTAATCAATCATTAAACAAATCATAAAAACCCTAAGCAAAATTAGCGCCCAGTGCAACTTCCAGGAAGGAGAAGCTCTCTTCACGAATGAAAGGCGCAAGAAACTCACCCATAACCACACACCTTGTTATCTCTTCTTTCTTTTTTGCCTCTTCCTGCCTTCAATTGCCACCCTCCTCTCTCTTATATATCCCCACTATCCTCTCTTATGTTCTCACCACTTCTCCTGTTTACGTCGCCATTAATACATTCATTCATTCACTTTTCATACACCTTAATTTTTGTTGTTGCTAAAAGCAATATTTAATGGCGGCTTTATTATTTCATGACGATTTAGCAGATTTTGAAGACTATTTTCCATCCATGATCAACAGACTTGGAACAGAAGGGTTTATCTCAGAGCTATGCAACGGGTTTCAGCTGTTAATGGATGGCGAAAAGGGCTTGATAACCTTTGAGAGCCTGAAGAGAAACAGCTTGCTTCTTGGTTTGAATGATATGATGGATGATGAAATTATGTGCATGTTGAATGAAGGTGACTTGGATGGAGATGGTGCCCTTAGTCAATTTGAGTTTTGCATTCTCATGGTTAGGCTGAGTCCCGGCTTAATGGAAGGATCCCCAGAGTGGATGATCGAAGATTTATATATGTAAACTTTTGTTTATGTAGCCACAATCTTTGGTCTTCTTTTGATTGTACTCACTCGTCCATTCCATGAATGTCTGTCACTCAAGTTCATGTTGCAAATTTTTAGTTTAGTTTGTGGTTATGAAATAAATAAATATTGTCTCGCAGCTAATCCGACGTTTTGATCAGACAACCAAAAACCAGACAATGAGAGAGCGGCTGAGTGATAGATAGATCGACGTTCGGAGAAGGCTCGAGCAAAGGAATTTTCAATTTTGCACAAGGTGAATGAAATGTAAGCATTGCATCAACAGAAATTAAATCTCTCTTGCCGTATATGTGAGCGGCAATCAAACACCAGCTATAACTATCTCCGTCGAGAGAATTTACTAATTCATGCAACTAGACACTAGTACCCCACGGCTTCTTTTAATTAGAACATATGAGTTAATATGTCTCAACAATTTATAACCACATATCTCATGGATTAATTCACCTTCCTCGCCCGCAGTTACCTCAACACTATAGTCATAACGCATGATTAGACTATTTAGGGAATGATCTTACACCGGCTGATAATTGATGTTAGATTAAAGTATGTATCTATGTTTGAGGCAACCCTCAACTCTTGAGGTAGCTTTTAAAAAGACTCATGGACACTGTATCAACTTCGTTTTTATTTTATGATTTTCCGCCTAATATAACATGTCCTTCTGCAATTCATTACTTACCTCCTACTTCCATTTCTCCATAATATGATGAAGGTTCTTTGCATCTTTAATTTTTCTGCGGTGTATATTTTGTCAATGCTATATGCCTTTATCGATCATAATAACGCTTAGAATGGACCTTTCCCAAGAACTCAATAAGAGCAGAAGCGCACAAAAGTTTTTATTTTTGAACAGCTTTCACTCAAAATCTTGATGCCTGTGTAATAAAGACGACAGCTCCCATGATATTGACATTTTTCCAACTCTCGACCACAACGTGATTTTAATGATTCGCTCCATCTCTGTCATATTTTCTAATAATTTACAGTTACACTAAATTACATGATATTCTTCTTGAGTTTCAACAAAAAAGTAAATAAATAAGTACAATGATAGAATGAGATTCCCTAATACGAAGAGAGTAAATTCCATCTCTGTCATATTTTCTAATAATTTACAGTTACACTAAATTACATGATATTCTTCTTGAGTTTCAACAAAAAAGTTAATAAATAAGTACAATGATAGAATGAGATTCCCTAATACGAAGAGAGTAAGCATACGTGTATATATACAATCTAATATTTTTATCAAATAAGACAAAATGAAACTGTAATACTTTATTTTGTCGAGAAAATCTTGTACATGCCTACATGATACAGTAAAGTTAGCTGCCAGATTATAATAAAAAAAATTTAATTTTAGTTTGGACAATGACCTATCAAATATAGTTTAAGGTCTGTTTAATGTTGTTTTTCAATGATCTATTCTGTTTTGCAAAAATTAAAAAAAAATATATAAGAAAATACATTTGGCAGTTTAATCACTGTTTTTTTTTTCTTAGTATTTACAAAATAAGCAGCACCCATTTTTCAAAGATATTATAGAGCAACGCAAAACGCCAAAAGTTTGTCTCTGATTCCGCATTCATGAGACCCCCCACACACAATTATCACATACAAGACACTGGAGCTGTTTGGTGTCGTTTTTCATTAACTATTTTTCAGTCTATAAAAATGAAGAACAATAAAACATGTTTGCCCCGCTTTTTTGTTTCCCACAAAAAAAACGGATTGTCTTCGTTCTTGACATTATCTGAACAAAAGCAAAAACGTAATAATTTTGTGAGTGCAATCATTACCTGTAATAGCTGGGCCCCAGTGAGATGAGATAAAGAAATGAATTGTTGTTCTGGTTTATTGGTTCAGGAGTGCCCCCATGCTTGGAAAAATGAAACTAGTTTTCGGTTTTAACACATTTTTTCAGTGTATAAATCTGTATTGATCCAATTGTTTTTCCTCCTATTGTTTTTATTATAGTTTAAGTTGTTATAATTTTTTTTTAAAATATGAGTATTTCGTTTTAAGAATTCTTTTCTTAAATAAACTTTTTTATTAAAAAAATAAACTTTCTCTACTCGTATTTATTTATAAAAAATGGGCTAGTGTTAAACTGGGCTGTTATTTGGTTCTTTACGTTAGTTTTTTTTTTTTAGTATGTTCTTTAGTTTTTTTTTTTAAGAATTCTTTAGTAACGCTGTCAAACTTCTATTGTTAATTTATATTATGAAAAAAACTTTAATTAAAAAATTAATGTCATCACAATTAACATAAATAAATATTAAGTGATAAAATGATGTTAAGTTCTCTTAGGTATATCGATATAATTAGCCATTCGATCTCTACCGTGTGGTTAGAGATTGCCTCATAATTGTGAGAGCATGAGGTTCGAGTCCCCACAAAGTATTGTGGGGGCTTAATTCCTTTTAAAATAGTTGAATGAAGGCAGTTTTCTCTCATTCAAAATTTGAGTGATGTAGAAATTTTTCGAATATTAGAGATAGTAAAAATCTAAATAGTACCATATAATTGTGAGGGTATGAGATTCAAGTCCCCACAAAGTATTATGGGGGATTAATTTCTTCCTCAATTATGAAAAATAATTGAGTGAAGGCAATCTTCGCCCTTTCGAAATATAAGTAGCTTAGAAATCCATAGAAATCTTTCAAATATAAGAGAGAGTAAAAATCTTGATAGTTCCATATAAAATTCAATGTAATTATTTTCGTAATTGAGTGAAAGCATTTTCTCCCTTTCGAAATATCAGTAGAGTAGAAATACTTCGAATATAAGAGAGGATAAAAATTTAGACAGTACCATATAAGATTCAATGTAATTACAATAGTCTCATGTAATTAAAAAAAAAGGTAAATCGATATAATTTAAAGAAATTATTCAAAATTTAAATAAAATAATATCAGTTAATTTTGTGTCATAAATAGTATATATATACATATAATATTAAAGCTTTTCAAAATTGGATAACACACACACACACACATACATTTATGTGTGTGTATACATAAAATGCAGTTGAAAAATAATTTTCATGAAAATTGTACTAAATACATATTCAATATTTTCACATTTTCAAACAAGCTATCATATACATTTTACTCCTTTCATTTTCATATATTAGTTTTTTTAAAAATTACCAAAAGCATTTTTATTTTTACCAAAAACTAATCATTCTTCTTTTCTAAACTAAATTCAAAAGCAGCATTTAAAAATAAATAAATGCGCATTTATTTCGGTACCATTTTAATGTTCAACTTTATCTACTAAGCTGTAAATTAATATATATATATATATATATATAATAATAATAATAATACGGTACCTGTAACAATTCTTTCTAGCATCTTATAGTGTTAACATAATAGTACCATATAATTGTGAGGGAATGGGATTCAAGTCCCCACAAAGTGGGGCTTAATTTCTTCCTCAATTATGAAAAATAATTGAGTGAAGGCCATTTTCTCTCTTTCGAAATATAAGTAGCTTAGAAAGCCGTAGAAATCTTGCGAATATAAGAGAGAGTAAAAATCTTGATAGTTCCATATAAAATTCAATGTAATTATTTTCGTCATTGAATGAAAGAATTTTCTCCCTTTCGAAATATCAGTGGAGTAGAATTTCGAATATAAGAGAGGATAAAAATTTAGACAGTGCCATATAAAATTCAATGTAATTACAATAGTCTCATGTTATTAAAAAAAAGGTAAATCGATATAATTTAAAGAAATTATTCAAAATTTAAATAAAATAATATCACTTAATTTTGTGTCATAAACATATATATATATAATATTAAAGCTTTTCAAAATTGGATAATACATACATACACACACACATACATACACACATACATACATACATACATACATACATACATAAATACATACATACATACATACATACATACATACATACATATATGTGTGTGCATAAAATGCAGCTTAAAAATAATTTTCATGAAAATTATACCAAATACATTTTCAATATTTTCACTTTTTCAAACAAGCTGTCATATACATTTTACTCCTTTCATTTTCATATATTAGTTTTTAAAAAAACTACCAAAAGCATTTTTATTTTTACCAAAAACTATCATTCCTCTTTTCTAAACTAAATTCAAAAGCAGCATTTAAAAATGAAGCTTACCATAAATTAATAATACGGTACCTGTAACAATTCTTTCTAGCATCTTATAGTGTTAACATAATGTTTAAAGTTTCTAAATTTTATGCCATAAATCAATACTATTTTCGTAAAATAATTAATATCCTGTAGGATTCCCTTTTAGTTTCTTTTAGTTTTAATTATACTTTAAAGTAATATTATCTATTCTAAAGTTTTTTTTTTAACTACTTACATCAATACCAAAAAAAATTATTTTTTTAGTTTATTACTTTATTTGATTTAAAGTAATATTACTAAAAAAATCAATTACGTCCCTTATACAACTTGTTTTTCCTCATTCTCTCATTGTCTTTAAATTTTTAGATAAATAACTAAATACTTTTTTTTCATTTTTAGATACTATTTTTAAAACAATCTACTATACACAGTTTTAAATTCATAAAAAAAACTAATGATTCTTTTACTATAAGACAAATATTAAAAGATCATTTGAAAATAATATCAAACACACCCTTAGGTTTTAGTGGTAATAGGATACCGGTTATAGGAATTATTTCCAATTCTTTTCCAACTTTTTCTTTCAATCTGGGGGGAAACATGCATGTCATCCCCTAAATTTTGAGTCGTCTTCTATTTGAGAGGACCTCTTTTGGGCCAACACATTTAGTCATTTATAAGATCCGGAATCCATATTGGCATAGGCCGCATAGCCCTGGCACATGAGTTCATTTGACCGTAATTATAATAATATTCTCCATATTTTTCTTTCTTTATACACAGTATTACACATCGATTAATATTCAAAATTAAAATTCATTACAAACTATTAAAGGCCCCTTTGGAAGTAGGGTTGGCAAAAAAACTCAAGCCAAACCTAGCTATTTTGTTTTAATATAAATTTATAAATTGAAATAATAATTACAATCTAAAAAATAATGAAAACTTACATCCTCAATTCATAAATGATTGAAAAAATCTATATATATATATATATATATAAAGCTGGGACTTGAGGAGGTGATGTGCCATCACCATTTCTCATTTTTGTATATTCTCTATTATCTAATAAATAGAGAAATTTTCTTTTAGATTTGGTTTTTTATCTTCTCATAATTAATTTGATTGTTATTACACAATAACAATTATGTAAAGATTTTAATGAGGTATATTCTTTGTAATGAACATCCAAGGGAGAGTGTTATGAATTTATTAAAATAAATGTAGATATTCATAACATATATCTCTTAGTCTCCCCACTATCTCCCATTAGCAACCTTTATCTTCCATATAACTCTCACTATCTCACAAGAAATTATGATCCATAATTTTTCATTAAAAAAAATCAATTCATATTTTTTATTAGTTTCATCAAGTGTAAAGTAAGAAAAAATGTTAATACTAAAAGTTTTTTCAAAGCCGCATGAAGTGCGGTTCTATTTTGTAGTATATATATAAAGCTGGGACTTGAAGAGGTGATATGACATCACTATTTCTCATCTTTGTATATTCTTTATTATCTAATAAATAGAGAAATTTTCTTTTACATTTGGTTTTTCATCTTCTCATAATTAATTTGATTGTTATTACACAATAACAATTATATAAAGATTTTAATGAGACATATTCTTTGTAATGAACATCCAAAGGGGAGTGTTATGAATTTATTAAAATAAATGTAGATGTTCATAAAATATATCTCTTAGTCTCCCCACTATCTCTCATTAGCAACCTTTAGCTTCCCTATAACTCCCACTATCTCACAAGGAATTATGATCCATAATTTTTCATTAATTTCATGGAGTGATTATGTAACTATAGAAGGAGAGTTCATCTTTTTGTTTTGTACACACACAATTGGAATGAATAAAATCACTCTATAATATATTCTCTCATTTTATTCTTTATCTTGCGTTGTTTCTTTATTTGTATTGCTGGCTAATAACTTTTTTTATTTTTTTATAAGGCTGCATCATCTTTAAAAAAAATCAATTCATATTTTTTATTAGTTTCATCAAGTGTAAAGTAAGAAAAAATGATAATATTAAATTCTTTTTTCAAAGCCACGTGAAGCGTAGTTCTATTTTCTAGTATATATATAAAGTTGGGATTTGAGGAGGTGATGTGACAATGACATCATCATTTCTCATCTTCTTGTATTCTCTATTATCTAATAAAATTAGTTGAGATTAAAAAAATAATTACATTACAAAATATTAAAAATAAAAAATAATTATTAGATTACAAAAGCTTACATGTCTCTTCCTCTTTCTATTTAAATTCAATAATATGTAACCATTAATAATAATTAATTATAAAATTTTAATTTTAATTTTAATTATTTTTAATTATTAATAAAACACAATATTAGATTATATTAGATTACACTTGATGAAACAAATCCTGCAGTCACCAGATTTGAATCTACAGGAGTATGCCGCTGCAGCTTTGCTCACACTATCTGCTTCTTCTGTCAACAAGCCTTTTATAAGTGCTTCTGGTGCGATCCCTCTCCTTGTGGAAATCCTTAGATATGGTAGCCAGCAAGCCAAGTTTGATGCCGTAATGGCTCTTTCAAATCTCTCAACGCACCCAGATAATCTAAGTATCATC
>MKYO02007786.1:970579-991404 GCA_002013955.2 Citrus medica
CTCATGGATCTGTTGAGGTCTGTTGTTCTTCTCATACGCATTGATCCATTGTGGTGGAAAAATGAGTTGGTTTTGCCTATAAGTCCTGGGTTGAAAGACTCTGCCATAACCAGTAAGAAATCTGGTAATAGGTCTGCCAGAGCTGCTCATAGAGAACAAATAGGTTTGGACTTTATAAATCATGGTGTGGTGAATTGCCAAGGTAGATTCATCAGGTTTCATGGTTAAACCATTGACCTGAATTAATACCTTAATGGCATCTGTGAGGGATGGCTTGTGTATGTCAATGGTGAAATTTGGTTCAACTTGGAGTACAACATGACCTTAGTTGAGTCCTGCTTCAACAGCAGTTATCAAGGCATTTTCGAAAGTTTTCCACCTGGTGTCGAGGATGGCAATGAAGCATGTGATATCTTTTCCAGCTAAGAATAGAGGTTGTATTCCTATCTGGATTGCTCCAAGGTGTAATCCATTGTATCCCTGTAGCTTATACCTTGTTATCTCATTTGTAGAGATTATGGGAATGTATGCTTCTTTTGAACTAGAGGAGATGGAATGAACAGTGATCTCAGAGGACTTATAGATAGTTTTGAGCTTAGGTTGTCTGATGGGGATTATGGCTCTTAGATGGTTAAGAGTAGGGCTGATATGGTAGTATCTATAGAGGTCTAACGGATCAAGTCTGAAGGACTGAACTGCTTTCTCACTGCTTTCATCCTCTTGGGTTTCATAATGAAAGTTTATAGAGGGTGCACTATCAGTTGGGACTCTGATGGCTGAGGTGGTTGCTTGGTCAGAAATTGGTTGTTATGTTGATCTGTTACTGTTTTGGATTTCCATGGCTAAAAAAAATCAGAGGGTTACTTTATTGAAGGGAATGGGAGATTTAAAATACAAACTTAGACTCCAAGACTCGATACCTAGACTGAAACCAAGGGTTCCATTTTATAGGCACAAGGGAACCACTATTACATACTGTTTACATTATTGATCCTTATCACAAAGGAATCTACTTTACAACTCACTCATACTTTATGTCACATCACACTCTCATCCTTATTTCTAAGGAGAGTACACAATACAAATACAAATACAAATACAAATATATATATTATTATCACAATTGCTTCCACTGTAAGGTCCACTAAGCTTCCGCTACAGTCCAGAGTTGCCACTAGTTGGTGTGCTTCGTCCTGACCTATGGTTCCATCGTTCTTTAGATGCTGCGTCCATATCATGTTCCATATTTGGCCATATGGGATCTACCACATCATCTGGCTGTGGGTTGAGTGCTAGTTGGGGCCAATCCTGGAGGTCAAGCCAATGGGCTATATCTTCAAGTTCGTTCCTCCATCTGTCAATATCTGGAGTGTCCAGATAAGTGACTTCTCTTGGTCTGCCATGTCGGATGAGATAGTCATTATACCGTTGCTGCATGTCTGCTGCTTCATCTTCATCACCATGGAACTTGAGGTTTCGGATCTCTTCTTTGTAGTAGAGATCTGGAGTACTGCAGACTTGTGGAGATACTGGGCTATGAGTATTATACATAGGAACAATTTCGTATACATCTACCAGTGCTCTTCTTGCATTCCATCAGCCTGTTCACATGGAATCAATCTCTTCATGGGAGTGGTCATACTGGACCACCTGGACAAGAGGCTGCTTGTATCTTCTCCAGATATCTGTAAGCTTTATGATCACTATAGTGGAGTGAGTGATGTGGTATCCATTGATAAGCTTTAAAGTCAAGATATCCTCGAAGATAGGGGCGAACATTCGATCAAACCATCTTCATTTGCCGTATCTTCTGCTGGTGTGAATAAGGTTTGGTTCGAACAATATCGCCACAGGGTAAATGTTGAGCCAGTACCACGTTATGTAATAGGCTTGTGGGGTTATGTCACAGATGACATAATGACCCCAGTTGGAATTTTCATCTATCACACAGTGAAAGGTGCAACCGACTTTGAAGACTGTTTCATGCATCTGATCAGGATTTGGATGAGGGTCAAACGCTTTCTGGCACCTTTTATTGTGGGCAGGCCTGTGTTCTTGCATGGCCATAAGCTGTCATACTCGCCATGTTAGGGTCTGGTCTTCTGGATTTCTTTTGTGAGAGATGACCTTCTCAAAGATGTCTTCCTGAACCTCCGAAGGAAGCCATGCAATAAAGGTATTGAGATCTTTGAGAAAGTGTGCTCTAGCTTCGTGAGCACTGGAGCTACCTTCTTCCCATCTTCTTGGAAGGCTCTTTTTTCTGATCATGTTGATTGGTCTGGAAAGGAAATCCGCAACAGTGTTGGATTCTCCTTTGATATGTCGTACCTCGTATTTGAATCTTGAGAGGGACTTAGACCACCTTGCAAGCTGATGATATGGGATTTCTCATTCTTTTCTTCTGAGTAATCCTTGGAGGTATTTGTAGTCTGTTTCAATCACAAAGGGAGTGAGAGAGTGAAAGAATTGAAATTTCTTGCTCCCTTTAACGACTGCTAAGACTTCTTTTTTGGAAGAGGGGTAGTGGCTTTGGGCGTCATTGAACTGTCCCGATTTATAGCCACACATTTTCCTGTTTCCCTCGGATTTCTCTATCAACAGTGCTCCCCAATAATTATCACTAGCATCTGTCTGAAGGATGAGCTGTCCTCTGTCAGGTATCTTTAATGGCGGAAGTGACTGGCACTTTTGCTTTAGATCTGTCATAGCTTTTGTCGCTTCTTCCGACCATTATGGGGCACCCTTCTTTAAGTGCTTTGATATCTGACTCGTCATCTTTGACAGGTTTTGCACATGGTCTGCTGCATAGTTGATTATCCCGAGGAATTGCTGGATCTGCTTTCTAGTTGACAACTGGTCAGGGAATTAGGATATTTTCTCAGCAATGTGTGGCTGAGGTATGATGAATCCTTGTTTAATGTGTAGTCCCAAAAAGTCTACCTCCTCAAGGCCTATCTTCATTTTTGATTCTGACAGGGCTAATCTATGTTTGTAGGTTAGTGCCTTGAATTGAGATAAGTGTTTAGTATGTTCGTCTTCACTGTTGCTGAAGATAAGTGCATCGTCAATGTAGATAAGGCAGAATCCGGAGATGGATTTGTACACCTCATCCATTCTGTTTTGGAATTCTGACGGTGTATTCTTTAGGCCGAAAGGCATCACGTTCCACTCATAATGCCCATGGGGGACCACGAACGCTGTCTTGTGTCTGTCTTCTTCTTTGATTCCAATTTGCCAAAAGCCTGACTTCATGTCAAACTTTGAGAACACCTTTGCCCCAGCTATGCGTTTCAAAATGTGTGTCCTCCGTGGAATTGGATATCTTATGTCTTGCAAGCAATCATTCAGTTTCATGTAGTCTATTACAAGCCTCTTCTTTCCACGTATCTATTCTGAATGCTTGTTGACATAGAAGGCTGGGCTGGCCCAATGAGACTTAGAGGGCCTGATGAGCTTTAGGTCCATAAGTGCTTGGATCTCTGTTTTGCATAGTTCCTCGTCATGAGGCATGCCTGGATGAGAAGCTGTCTGGTGAGGCATGGTCCATCCTTCTTTGTAGGGTAAAGATACAAAATGTTGTTCTCTGGCCCAGAACTGGTTTGGTACTTTTGCACAGCATTCCAGGAGCTCCTTGATCTAGGGTTCATATTTATGGATAGGGTAATGTTCTAGTTTTCCACCCTCCCCAAAAATGGAGTGTTGTTCAACCCAAGGAACTTGAAAAGTATGACTCGAACCATCCAGAGGATTGCGAATGGTATAAGAGAATCCTTTAGGAAAAAAGGCAAAAGGGGCCACTAGACTTAGAAAGTCAGTACCCAATAAGATATCTTCGCCGGAATAATCAAAAGTGAAGAAGCCATGCCTGATCATGAATGGTTGGATTTCAATTGGTCAAGTAATCTTTTTGCTGTAGAAGTTTCTGCCACTGGCGGATCCGAAAGAAACTTTTGTAGGAACATAAAAGTTCTTTAGAACACAAGCTTCGCGGATGAACGAGCACATTGCTCCAGTGTCAATAAGAGCAGTAAGTGCTACCTGAGTATCCTCGGAGGGATTGAGGATAATTTTGATGTGTGGCCTGAAAAGAGGTGAAGGTTACATAGTAGGTCTTATCTGCAAAGGATCGTAGACAGCCATGACAAAGTCTGCGTCGTCGGAATCGCTGTCATCACTGGTGGATGGGTCTGTTTCCTCACTAGTTGATCCAGGATATTCGTCCAATGTGAAGACGGCTCCAAGTGGGCTGTCAGACCAGGTTTAGTTTTCGTCATCGAAGTCATCTTGCTGGATTAAGTGGAGGAGTTTGACTGGTAGTCTCTTCTTGGATTTGCACTGTTTAGCATAGTGTCCTTTCTTTCCACAGATAAAACACCTCCCAGTGCCTTTCTTCTGATGGCGCTTTTTGATAAAGCGATGTTTCTTTCCTTTGTAAGGTTTCCAAGGCCTCTTCTTTTTTTGTCGTTTGCCGGGATTGCAGGAGCACATTTTCTCAGTATGTTGGCAACCAAACTTGTTTGGTTCTTCATTGCAAAATTTTTGCAGAGAAGATTTCTCAATCTGCTTCATGTGCTTTCGTAAATCCTGGGATCGGCAATGGTTCCGGATGAGCTCCATTGACATTTGATAGAGCTGGGCTAGGCTGAGTTGTGCCAAATCAATGATTGGATCAGCTTTGAATTTTGCCTCCATCATTTCTGCAACCGGTCCTGGCATATTTAGCACAAATGTTCTGTGAATGGTGTCGGATGTTTTGTCAAAGGTATAGTACAACCTTTCTTGCACCAGGTAGTATTCTTCCATCTTTCGAACATCACAGCATTTGTTTTGGAGAAATTGCTTTTCTACAACTTCCTCTTCTCTTGTGTATTGGCCGAGAAAATCCAGAGATAGATTTTCTAGAAGGCTTCCACAAGGATCTTCTTGGCTGAGGATGTACTGTCTTTGTTCTCTTGTTAGCTTTCTTCCCCACCATCGTCGTAATGATCCGACGAATCCTGCAATTAGTCGTAGCGCTGCTGATCTTCTGCTCAACTGGGGGGCTCTCTGGCATTCTCCTTCATACCAAGCCACCATTTTTTCGAAATAAGCCAACCGTTCTTTTGGCTTCATTCCATCAACGTTCCAGAACATCTTGCCAGTTGTAGAGTGCCCTAGTTGTACTCTGGTTTCCCATTCTTCTCCCTGGGAAACTTCATCTATATGTGGGGCGCGTTCAGCAGTTTGGGCAGCTGGATTAGAGGATGCTTCTGCCTCTGTAGTAAATTCTGGGGTAGTGAATTGGGTTGTTCCAGATGGATTCTGGGTCTGCCTTGTAGGATCGGATGTTTGACCCTGTGTTGGTGTTGATCCTGCAAATCTAGCCCGAGTATCCATATAGAATGGATTTGTAGGATTTGCCCGTTGCATGAGAATATGAATTGGAGGGATCTCTGTAGTGTCCCCAGAAGAGATACTTGATTCTTCTTCAGGATCAGATTCCTCGTCCCATCCAGTAGCCTTTTGGGGCCATGGATACTGAGGGGGAGGAGCATAGCTTCTCCAGAATGCTTTCTGACAGTTGCCAGATGCATTTCCTTCCTAGATATGCCATGGTTTTGTAGGTTTGCTCTTCCAGTGCCTGGACACTTTCTTTTTGTAATAGTTTTCCCTTGTTCTTTCCATTTCATCTTCATCTGCAGCTCCTGTCATAACAATCATGTTGATGGACCTAGATGAATTATCATGTAGTTGGGAAAACTACTGTGTGGTCATCTTATGTTGTTTTCGGGTTTTCTTCAGTTGTTTTCTGACAACAGCTAATTCAGCAAGGATTTGTTGTTGGGTAACCATGATGTCTCCCAACGCATGGTTTTGTTCTACAGCATTGATGTTTGACTAGTTGACCGCCTTTTCAATTGGGCCAAATTCTGTTAGGTTGGTTTTTTGTATTACCCATTTGGCAGCATACATACCTCCAGGAATATCCCTGATAAATTCATTATCAAGGTCTGGAGTGGTGATCATGTTGATAGGACCCATGATTCTACAAGAGGTTGTCCTTCTTGGCATGTGTGTGCACACGGAGGGGTGCCTTCCTTCGAACTGGCATTTTTCACATGGGTAGAGGGCTTTGGTCTCTGTAGAAAAAGAGACTGATACACTTCCTTCTTGCAACCTGCTTCTCTTAGGGACCTCATGGATCTGTTGAGGTCTGTTGTTCTTCTCATACTCATTGATATATTGTGGTGGAAAAATGAGTTGATTTTGCCTATAAGTCCTGGGTTGAAAGACTCTGCCATCAACAGCAAGAAATCTGGTAATAGGTCTGCCAGAGCTGCTCATAGAGAACAAATGGGTTTGGACTTTATAGGTCATGGTGTGGTGAATTGCCAAGGCAGATTCATCAGGTTTCATGGTTAAACCATTGACCTGAATTAATACCTTAATGGCATCTGTGAGGGATGGCTTGTGTATGTCAAGGGTGAAATTTGGTTCAACTTGGAGTACAACATGACCTTGGTTGAGTCCTGCTTCAACAGCAGTTATCAAGGCCTTTTCGAAAGTTTGCCACCTGGTGTCGAGGATGGCAATGAAGCATGTGATATCTTTTCCAGCTAAGAATAGAGGTTGTATTCCTATCTGGATTGCTCCAAGGTGTAATCCCTTGTATCCATGTAGCTTATACCTTGTAACCTCATTTGTAGAGATTATGGGAAGGTATGTTTCTTTTGAACTAGAGGAGATGGACTGTACAGTGATCTCAGAGGACTTATAGATAGTTTTGAGCTTAGGTTGCCTGATGGGGATTATGGTGAAATACAAGTGTGCAACCCAAGAGGGGGGTGAATTGAGATTTTAAAAATTAAGCTAAGCAAATCACACAACAATTTAATCTAATGCCTTAATGGAATCAAAAACAATAAATTCAATAAAGCACAATAGTAAATGAGTAAGGGAAGAGAGAGCAAACACAATAATTTTTACGTGGTTCGGCAATCCCCGCCTACGTCCACGCCTCCAAGCTCACCGGGCTTGAGGATTTCACTAAGCAAGCCTCCAAGGCTTCAAATGCTTACAATTGACTTCCAAGGTGTCAATGGACCTTCACAATAAGAGATTATCCCCAATCTCTTAACCCAAGTGTATCCCAACACTTACAATTTTTTAACTTGATTTTACAAAAAGGATTACAAATGAATCTCTCACACACAATGTGTTTGATCACAAGTGAAAGCTCAATGTGTGAAAGAATGAGATTAATATAAGGATTCAAAGCTCAATGAAAGTTGTATTCTCAATATTTTGATCAATGATGATCGTTGGAATTCTTCTTGTTTGAATTTGAATGAGCTTATTTATAGATAGAGCTGAAAACTAGTCGTTATTGACTTTCTGCACACTGTCGGATCGCCGTTTGACTGATCAATATGACCGTTGGGCTGATTTTCAAATTGTCGGATCGCCGTTATCTAGATGTCGGATCGCCATTTAAATCCAGAGGCTAATCTTCAATTTTGTTAAATATCGGCGAGTCGTTTATTAAAATTGTCGGATCGCCGTTTAGGTCCAGAAGCTAAACTTCAATTCTATTAGATGTCGGCGAGCCGTTATCAAAATGTCGGATCACCGTTATCTACAGTAACTGCTACAGTGATTGCTACAGTGAACTATTTTGTAAAATAACAGTTTGACCCTAAAACTTTATATAACTGTACTACGGCCCTAAAACGTCATGAAACTTTGCAAAAATGTCCAATTTCAGAATTTCTAAATAATGCTTTGTTAATCCCAAAACTTTCTGAAATTATGATATAGCTAAAATGTTATGACACTTTTTCAAATAAGTCCTTCTCCAAAATTTCAAGCAATACTTGTTTATTTTAAAGTTTTCAAAATTCTTTCAATTAAACCATAAACTTTGAAAAACAACCAATTTCATAAAATCATTTTTCCATTAAATATGAAACATTTATAATGTAAAAATAATGATTTATTTAAAATATATTTTTCAATAATTTGAGCTTAAAAGATTAATCATTCTTAATCTTGTTTGTTATCATCAAAATCAATATTATGAGAAAATATATGTTAACATATAGCTCTTAGATGGTTAAGAGTAGAGCTGATATGGTAGTATCTATAGGGGTCTAACGGATCAAGTCTGAAGAGCTGAACCGCTCTCTCACTGCTTTCACCCTCTTGGGTTTTATAATGGAAGTTTATAGAGGGTACACTATCAGTTGGGACTCTGATGGCCGAGGTGGATGCTTGGTCAGAAATTGGTTGTTCTGTTGATCTGTTACTGTTTTGGTTTTCCATGGCTAAAAGAAATCAGAGGGTTTTCTTTGGGGTGATAAGCCCTAAATACGGCTCTCTTGGCCTTTCAAGGGGGTCGCCACACCTTACAGAATTACTCTATAGTGTTTTAGAATGGAAAATTTAGACAGGTAGATCAGTATCCAACAACTTTCTGATGTGGAGGATCTGAAGTATCTCGGCAACCACAGAGCATAATATTGTTGCACACCCAGGGGTTTCCTTTTGGGAAATATGGCTCTGATACCAAAATTAGATGTTTATGAAAACAGATGAAGGTTACTTCATTGAAGGGAATAAGAGATTTAAAATACAAACTTAGACTCCAAGACTCGATGCCTAGACTGAAACCAAGGGTTCCCTTTGATAGGCACAAGGGAATCACTATTACATATTGTTTACATTATTGATCCTTATCACAAAGGAATCTACTTTACAACTCACTCCTATTTTATGTCACATCACACTCTCATCCTTATCTCTAAGGAGAGTACACAATACAAATACAAATACAAATACATATATTATTATGGATGAGAGTGTGATGTGACATAAAGTAGGAGTTAGTTGTAAAGTAGATGCCCATGTTGATTGGTCTGGAAAAGAAATCCGCAACAGTGTTGGATTCTCCTTTGATATGTCGTACCTCGTATTTGAATCTTGAGAGGGACTCAGACCACCTTGCAAGCTGAGGATCTGGGATTTCTCCTTCTTGTCTTCTGAGTAATCCTTGGAGGTATTTGTAGTCTGTTTCAATCACAAAGGGAGTGAGAGAGAGAAAGAATTGAAATTTCTTGATCCCTTTAACGACTGCTAAGACTTCTTTTTTGGAGGAGGGGTAGTGACTTTGGGCGTCATTGAACTGTCTCGATTTATAGCCACACACTTTCTTGTTTCCCTCGGATTTCTCTATCAACAGTGCTCCCCAATAATATCACTAGCATCTGTCTAAAGGATGAGTTGTCCTCTGTCAGGTATCTTTAATGGTGGAAGTGACTGGCACTTTTACTTTAGGTCTGCCATAGCTTTTGTCGCTTCTTCCGACCATTGTGGGGCACCCTTCTTTAAGTGCTTTGATATCTGACTCGTCATCTTTGACAGGTTATGCACATGGTCTGCTGCATAGTTGATTATCCCGAGGAATTGCTGGATCTGCTTTCTGGTTGACAGCTGGTCAGGGAATTAGGATATTTTCTTAGCAATGTGTGGCTGAAGTATGATGAATCCATGTTTAATGTGTAGTCCCAAAAAGTCTACCTCCTCAAGGTCTATCTTAATTTTTTATTGTGACATGGCTAATCCATGTTTGTAGGTTAGTGCCTTGAATTGAGATAAGTGTTTAGCATGTTCTTAGGGTTCCCTTTTATAGGCACAAGGGAACTACTATTACATACTGTGACCGCCTTTTCAATTGGGTCAAATTCTGTTGGGTTGGTTTTTTGTATTACCCTTTTGGCAGCATACATACCTCCAGGAATATCCCTGATAAATTCATTATCAAGGTCTGGAGTGGTGATCTTGTTGATAGGACCCATGATTCTATAAGAGGTTGTCCTTCTTGGCATGTGTGTGCACAAGGAGGGGTGCCTTCCTTCGAGCTGGCATTTTTCACATTGGTAGAGGGCTTTGGTCTCTGTAGGAAAAGAGACTGATACCCTTCACATCACGCAGGTAGATCAGTATCCAACAACTTTCTGATGTGGAGGATCCGAAGTATCTCGGCAACCACAGAGTATAATATTGTTGCACACCCAGGGGTTTCCTTTTGGGAAATATGGCTCTGATACCAAAATTAGATGTTTATGAAAACAGAGGAAGGTTACTTCATTGAAGGGAATGAGAGATTGCACATGGTCTGCTGCATAGTTGATTATCCCGAGGAATTACTGGATCTGCTTTCTGGTTAACAGATGGTTAGGGAATTGGGATATTTTCTCAGCAATGTGTGGCTGAGGTATGATGAATCCCTGTTTAATGTGTAGTCCCAAAAAGTCTACCTCCTCAAGGCCTATCTTCATTTTTTTATTCTGACAGGGCTAATCCATGTTTGTAGGTTAGTGCCTTGAATTGAGATAAGTACTTAGTATGTTCGTCTTCATTGTTGCTGAAGATAAGTGCATCGTCAATGTAGATAAGGCAGAATCCGGAGATGGATTTGTACACCTCATCCATTCTGTTTTGGAATTCTGACGGTGCATTCTTTAGGCCGAAAGGCATCACGTTCCACTCATAATGCCCATGGGGGACCACGAACGCTGTCTTGTGTCTGTCTTCTTCTTTGATTCCAATTTGCAAAAGCCTGACTTCATGTCAAACTTTGAGAACACCTTTGCCCCAGCTATGCGTTTCAAAAGGTGTGTCCTCCGTGGAATTGGATATCTTATGTCTTGCAAGCAATCATTCAGTTGGATTCCTTTGTGATAAGGATCAATAATGTAAACAGTATGTAATAGTGGTTCCCTTGTGCCTCCTACTTTATGTCACATCACACTCTCATCCTTATCTCTAAGGAGAGTACACAATACAAATACAAATACATATAGCTGTTTACAGTTTCGTATACATCTGCCAGTGCTCTTCTTGCATTCCAGCAGCCTGTCCACATGGAATCAATCTCTTCATGGGAGTGGTCATGCTGGACCACCTGGACAAGAGGCTGCTTGTATCTTCCCCAGATATCTGTAAGCTTTACGATCACTATAGTGGAGTGAGTGATGTGGTATCCATTGATAAGCTTTAAAGTCAAGATATCCTCGAAGATAGGGCCGAACATTCAATCAAACCATCTTCCTTTATCGTATCTTCTGCTAGTGTGAATAAGATTTGGTTCGAACAGTATCGCCACAGGGTAAATGTTGAGCCAGTACCACGTTATGCAATAGGCTTGTGGGGTTATGTCACAGATGACATAATGACCCCAGTTGAAATTTTCATCTATCACATAGTGGAAGGTGCAACCGACTTTGAAGACTGTTTCATGCATCTGATCAGGATTTGGATGAGGGTCAAATGCCTTCTGGCACCTTTTATTGTGGGCAGACCTGTGTTCTTGCATGGCCATAAGCTGCCATACTCGCCATGTTAGGGCCTAGTCTTCTGGTCAACTAGGGGGCTCTCTGGCATTCTCCTTCATACCAAGCCACCATTTTTTCGAAATAAGCCAACCGTTCTTTTGGCTTCATTCCATCAACGTTCCAGAACATCTTGCCAGTTGTAGAGTGCCCTAGTTGTACTCTGGTTTCCCATTATTCTCCCTGGGAAATTTCGTCTATATGTGGGGCGCGTTCAGCAGTTTGGGCAGCTGGATTAGAGGATGCTTCTGCCTCTGTAGTAAATTCTGGGGCAGTGAATTGGGTTGTTCCAGATGGATTCTGGGTCTGCCTTGTAGGATCGGATGTTTGACCCTGTGTTGGTGTTGATCCTGCAAATCTAGCCCGAGTATCCACATAGAATGGATTTGTAGGATTTGCCCGTTGCATGAGAATAGGAATTGGAGGGATCTCTATAGTGTCCCCAGAGGAGATACTTGATTCTTCTTCAGTAACAGATTCCTCGTCCCATCCAGTAGCCTTTTGGGGCCATGGATACTGAGGGGGAGGAGCATAGCTTCTCCAGAATGCTTTCTGACAGTTGCCAGATGCATTTTCTTCCCAGATATATCATGGTTTTGTAGGTTTGCTCTTCCAGTGCCTGGACACTTTCTTTTTGTAATAGCTTTCCCTTGTTCTTTCCATTTCATCTTCATCTGCAACTCCAGTCATAACAATCATGTTGATGGACCTAGATGAATTATCATGTAGTTGGGAAAACTGCTGTGTGGTCATCTTATGATGTTTCCGGGTTTTCTTCAGCTGTTTTCTGACAACAGCTAATTCAGCAAGGATTTGTTGTTGGGTAACCATGAGTGCTGGTTGGGGCCAATCCTGGAGGTCAAGCCAATGGGCCATATCTTCAAGTTCGTTCCTCCAAGCTATGGCAGACCTAAAACAAAAGTGCCAGTCACTTCCGCCATTAAAGATACCTGACAGAGGACAGCTCATCCTTCAGACAGATGCTAGTGATCATTATTGGGGAACACTGTTGATAGAGGAATCCGAGGGAAACAGGAAAGTGTGTGGCTATAAATCGGGACAGTTCAATGACGCCCGCACAAGGGATCCACTATTACATATTGTTTACATTATTGATTCTTATCATAAAGGAATCTACTTTACAACTCACTCTTACTTTATGTCACATCACACTCTCATCCTTATCTCTAAGGAGAGTGCACAATGCAAATACAAATACAAATACATATATTATTATCACCATTACTTCCACTGTAGGGTCCACTAAACTTCCACTACAGTCCAGAGTTGCCACTAGTTGGCGTGCTTCGTCCTGACCTGTGGTTCCATCGTTCTTCAGATGCTGCGTCCATATCTTGTTCCATATTTGGCCAGATGGGATCTACCACATCATCTGGCTGTGGGTTGAGTGCTGGTTGGGGCCAATTCTGGAGGTCAAGCCAATGGGCCATATCTTCAAATTCGTTCCTCCATTACATTATTGATCCTTATCACAAAGGAATCTACTTTACAACTCACTCCTACTACCTTCCTCTGTTTTCATAAACATCTAATTTTAGTATCAGAGGATCTTAGAATGTCTCTATTTTTCTACACTTGCTTATTGCATGTATAATACACACATACATATGTATATGTATGAATTAAATATTACTACCAATTATATGATATTTTTTTCAAAATAAATATACATATATTGTACATGTATTAAGTGAGTGTATAGTACAATAGAGTTAATCTAGAATCTCACCTTATATATAAATACCAAACACGCAGTGCCTCAAATTCAACAAGAAGCCCAAATTTCATTTTATTCTACAAATCTCATCTTTTAGCTTCTTTTTTTATCTGTTGGAATTTCAGCAACTTTAGAACCAACTCATCGTGATCAGTACCTTCATCAGCAAAGACCAAAAGAAAGTAGTAGAAGCAGCAACAACAACAACAAAACCAGATGCAACAAGATGAAATAGGATTCTTAGGAGTAAGAAGAAGGCCATGGAGTAGATATGCAGCTGAAATAAGAGACCCAGCGACCAAGGAGGGGCACTAGCTTCGTACCTTTGACACTGCCGAGGATGCTGCGTTGGCTTTTGAGCGTACCGCCCGCTCCATGCACGGCTCGAAAGCTTGCACCAGCTTTGTCAACTTCGACATGCCCGCTGGCTTCTCCATCACCTCCCTTATCTCACCTGACCACTACCAACCACCACAACAAGACGATGTCATTTCATCACTCTTTGCTGTTATTGCTGCTGTTAGAGATGATATCAACAACACTGACAAAATAATATTAACTAGCTCTTCAACTTTTCTGATCAGTTTTCAGCAGAAACAATAAGTGAGTCTACTATTTACAAGCCAATTACGTGTATTATGGATGCTGCTGAGCAAGCTGATAATCATCAAACGTATACAAATGGGGATTTTTGTGAGGTCCCACTTTGCCTCATGATGCTTCATCCAGTTCTTGTTATTATTATAATTATTATGAGCCTGCTGCAGTTGCTGGATTAAATGGCAATTCTGATTTGGGTTTTGGAGCTTGGAATGATCAAGCAACGGGTTTTGATTATTCATCATCATCTTTGAGTACTGCTAGTACTGCAGAGTAGTAATTTATGCAGCAGCAGCGTAGCAGCCAATTATTTAGGGGGATGCCATCGGTTTCATCTGATGTTGGAACTGATGGGTTTGATTTTAGTTCATCTTCCTCATCATCATCAGCTTATTTCTTTTAATTAATTAACTAATTAAAATAATTTGATTACTAAATATTTAATGCTATATCTATTAAGTTAGTTAATAATTAGGTCATCAGTTAATTTTATATATATGGTACTGCTTTGAGGTACATTAATTTTATACATATGGGTGTGTTTTGTTATGTGTTATTTGACGGGGATAAGAGTAATATTAATTTCCTTACTTGTTCATTGTTCAAGGACTTGGAGATGCAGTAGCATTACTTCCAAGCCTTAATGTATTTGTTTTTTTTTTTTTATTGTCACTTTGTGGAGTTTGTATAAATTTGTACTGATTTTATTTATTCCTATCTATGCATTATTTTACTGTGCCCACAACCCTTCAATTGATTTTTTGTGTTTAATGGAGACGATTTAACGATTTATGAGCGATGCTATTAGCACCCCTCATAAATCCTTATGAAACCCCTCTCATAAAGTTACAATTTTATTTCTATTTAAATTGCATAAAGGATAAAATCGATATTTTGAAATAAAAATCACTTCTTTGCTAACCTAAAGGTAGATAGATTAGATCAATTTTCTTCTTCTCTTAAGATGGCTATGGCTTCTCTATTATTTTAACAATTTTGCTATTAATTCCTCTCTTAACAAAATTTTACAGTAATTATATCTCTAAATATCATCAACTTTATCATGCGGATAATTTGATATTTACAGTTTTTTTTTCAGTTTTCTTGTCATTAAGTATAAATTTAATTTGTCACGTTTGATTCTTTTCATGTCTTAAAATTAATTCAACCTCAAAAGAGTTACCCAATTTTTTAAAAAAAATGGTGCTCAAGAAGTTATAACAACATCCATAATTTTATTTTCATACCGCTAGATGCCAATGCAATTTTCTTTTTGCTTTTTGTTCAAGTTTGGAACGCCAAATACAAAGAGTGAAAGATTGATTAAAAATGGTTAGCAAACGATTTAAAAAGTGATTGGTTGTAACTATACAAAAAGAAAGAGATTGGGTGCACACGAAGGGCATTTCCGAAATCAAAATATCAGGGTTTAATTATGCATTACTACATGAATTTAATAATTAATTGAAAGTAATGAGATTTGGTGATGTTTTAAGTTTGTTTACCAACAAAATATTCAATTAAAATAAATTTTTTTTCTTGGCTTTTTCTTGCATTTATCTCTACAACCAAATAGTTTATGAATGATCTAAAGTTCGACTGTAATATCATTAATTTTTCAAAACAAGATGAAAATTTTGCAAAATCAAAAGCAAATGAAATGACAAATTGACCTCAGCTGACGGCGACGGCACAATACGGTGGCAAGCTAGTGGTGTTGTGGGTAGTGAATAGTGGGTGGGTGCCCTGAGTCGATGAAGTTTGGTGAGCGTATCTCTGAGCTCTCTAATTGGTGAGGTTGTGACTGGGGTTTCGACACTCCAAACCCTTTTGTTTATTGAAAATCAACAAATAAAAGACTAAGCGTGTGTTTAGTATTGTTTTTGGCTAACTGTTTTTTGTTTCATAGAAATAAAAATGTAAAACTTGTGTTGATGCTCAAATCCGTTCGCTTTATGACCGATCAGATTCCTTCACCAACGCTTGAGTTGTCAGCTGCTACACGGATCACTGGGGTGAAATCACCTTCCTTTCTCTTGCTAGACCTGCGTTCACCAAAAACAGATCAGAGACGCCGGTGGTTTTGCCGGCGTAAACCCTCCGATGCTTAAGTTAGCANGTTTGAATTTGAATGAGCTTATTTTTAGATAGAGCTGAAAACTAGCCGTTATTGACTTTCTGCACACTGTCGGATCGCCGTTTAACTGGTCAATATGACCGTTGGGCTGATTTTCAAATTGTCGGATCGCCGTTATCTAGATGTCGGATCGCCGTTTAGATCCAGAGGCTAATCTTCAATTTTGTTAAATATCGGCGAGCCGTTTATTAAAATTGTCAGATCGCCGTTTAAGTCTAGAGGCTAAACTTCAATTCTGTTAGATGTCGGTGAGCCGTTATCAAGATGTCGGATTGCCGTTATCTACAGTAACTGCTACAGTGATTGCTACAGTGAACTATTTTGTAAAATAATAGTTTGACACTAAAACTTTATATAACTATATTATGGCCCAAAACGTTATACATTTAGCAAATAAGTCTAATTTCAGAATTTCTAAATAATACTTACTATTCCCAAAACTTTCTGAAATTATGATATAGCCCTAAATGCTATGAATACTTTTCAAATAAATCCTTCTCCAAAATTTCAAGCAATACTTGTTGATTTCAAAGTTTTCAAAATTCTTTCAATTAAACCATAAACTTTGAAAAACAACCAATTTCATAAAATCATTTTTCCATTAAATATGAAACATTTATAATGTAAAAATAATGATTTATTTAAAATATATTTTTCAATAATTTGAGCTTAAAAGATTAATCATTCTTAATCTTGTTTGTTATCATCAAAATCAATATTATGAGAACATATATGTTAACATCATCCTTGGAACTAATCCCATCCCTTCTATTGTTGATTTGCTGATATTCTGTAAGAAGTCTTCAAAAACAGCTGAGAAATGTACTTCCCTTATAGAATCTTTAGTGGGTTTTGATGAGGGCAGAATTATATTAACATCTGAAGAAGGTGGAGTACTAGCAGTAATTGAAGTGTTAGAAAATTGATCTCTACAAGCTCAGGAGCATACGGTTGGAGCACTCCTTACGATGTGTCAGAGTGACCGATGTAAATATAGAGAACCAATTCTTAGAGAAGGTGTGATCTCGAGACTCCTTGAGCTTACAGTTCAAGGAACACCCAAGTCTCAGTTCTATTTTCTAGTATATATATAAAGCTGAGACTTGAGGAGATGATGTAGCATCACCATTTCTCATCTTTGTATATTCTCTATTATATAATAAATAGAGAAATTTTCTTTTATATTTGGCTTTTCATCTTCTCATAATTAATTTGATTGTTATTACACAATAACAATTATGTAAAGATTTTAATGAGGCATATTCTTTGTAATGAACATCCAAGGGGGAGTGTTATGAATTTATTAAAATAAATGTAGATGTTCATAACATATATCTCTTACTCTCTCCACTATCTCTCATTAGCAACCTTTAGCTTCCCTATAACTCCCACTATCTCACAAGAAATTATGATCCATAATTTTTCATTAATTTCATGGAGTGATTATGTAACTATAAAAGGAGAGCTCATTTTTTTTATTTTGTACACACACAATTGGAATGAATAAAATCACTCTATAATATTCTCTCATTTTATTTTTTATCTTGCGTTACTTTTTTATTTGTATTGCTGGCTAATAGCTTTTTTTATTTTTTTTATAAGGCTGCCTCATCTTTAAAAAAAATCAATTCATATTTTTTATTAATTTCATCAAGTGTAAAGTAAGAAAAAGATAATACTAAATTCTTTTTTCTAAGCTGCGTGAAGCGCGGTTCTATTTTCTAGTATATATATAAAGCTGGGACTTTATGAGGTGATGTGACATCACCATTTCTCATCTTTGTATATTCTCTATTATCTAATAAATAGAGAAATTTTCTTTTAGATTTGGCTTTTCATCTTCTCATAATTAATTTAATTGTTATTACACAATAACAATTATGTAAAGATTTTAATGAGGCATATTCTTTGTAATGAACATCCAAGGGGGAGTGTTATGAATTTATTAAAATAAATGTAGATGTTCATAACATATATCTCTTAGTCTCCCCACTATCTCCCATTAGCAACCTTTAGCTTCCCTATAACTCCCACTATCTTACAAGGAATTATGATCCATAATTTTTCATTAATTTCATGGAGTGGTTATGTAACTATAAAAAGAGAGCTCATTTTTTTTATTTTGTACACACACAATTAGAATGAATAAAATCACTCTATAATATATTATCTCATTTTATTCTTTATCTTGCGTTGCTTTTTTATTTGTATTGCTGGCTAATAGTTTTTTTATGTTTTTTATAAGGCTGCCTCATCTTAAAAAAAAATCAATTCATATTTTTTATCAGTTTCATCAAGTGTAAAGTATAAAAAAATAATACTAATTTTTTTTCAAAGCCGCGTGAAACGCGATTCTACTTTCTAGTTTTTAAATAAAGTCAATTCATATTTTTTATCAGTTTCATCAAGTGTAAAGTATAAAAAAATAATACTAATTTTTTTCAAAGCCGCGTGAAACGCGATTCTACTTTCTAGTTTTTAAATAATCCAAGTTCTTTCAGTTTCTATAACCACAGTAGAGAGAACATTTTCAACAATGAAACTTATGAAGAATGAACTTCAGAATCGGACGGGAGATGAATGAACAAATAATAATTTAATTTTTATGTAGAAAAGATGTGTTTAATAATATTGATAATGAATATATTGCAGAGCGTTTTCAGAATATGAAATTGTGTAGACAACAATTGTAACTATGTTCTCAAAAATTTTATATATTCAAGGTTCAGTTTTTATATTTTGTTGTCATTTAATTTAGTTCTCGATAAATTATTTTTCTAGATCCGCCACTGAATTGAAGCATACCCATCACTCCATGAGTACAGCTGTTAACCTTGCAATGGTTATGCAAATTTGCTTTCAAAGACAAAAGGTATGTGAATGAAAACAATAAATTAATAATTGTATGTGTTTGTGTGTATATATATAGAGATGTTTTGGGTGATGCTACTTATTTTATGGCCAGTGACACTATCAAGTTGTTTAATAAACACACATCTGTCAACATTATTTGGAGAGGAATTAATTATTAAGAATTTATTTGGTATAACTTTTTAAGTAAAACTTATTTAAATAGTATTTTTGTTAGTAAATATTTTTATTCAAAAAAATTTAATTATTTAGTTATCAATAAAAAAATTTATTAAAAGTTTATGAAATTACTTTAACAGACAAGTTTTTAAAAGTTATATTATGAAAATAATAAAATAAAATTGTCAAATAAGTTGAGGGCATTTTCGATAATTTAACATTTAAAAAAAATTCAACCTCTACTCCTAAAAATTAAAAATTTGAGTTTTTATTAGTAGAGATAAAATATCTTATTTAAGTTTCAAAAACTCTATTAAAAAAATAATCAAATAAAATTACATAAGTATTTATATCTATTAAATAAGACATACAAAACATGCACTAAAACTAATATTGTTGAATGACAATACGGCAGATTGAGCCAAAATGAAGAGACCAAAAGCAACGATGGAGCTTATTCACGTAGCCAAACTTTATACTCTGTCGGATGGTTAAGTAGGCCAAAGTTAAAGAATTTGATGAAAAGAAGGGAAAAAAAAGGGAAAAAAAAAACAAGAAAAGAAAAGGGAATGTTGTGACCAAAATGATTGTGTTTGATGATGGATTGCAAGAAAGCAAAGCATGTGTTTCTCCTCTTCCCCAGCTCATCACCTCTCACGCCTCCTCTCAAATCTCCAATAAAAGCAGCGTTGCAAAACGTTTTCACTTTTTTTTTTTTTTGAAAATGTGCAAAAAGCCCTACGGTGGGGGGATTCTTATCTTTAAGACTTAAGAGCAGTAATAATCAAGTTTATGCCCCTAATTATTTGCTTAATCGCTCGCCGAATGCGGAATAAAGTAGGTTCTGGACCATATTATTTTTTCTGCCGTAGTGTCAATGCAATGTAGCAATCCATCATCATATTATATGACCAAAATGATAGTTCATCTTTTTACATACAGTTTCATAAAAACGGCTAATTATGGTGGATTGATCCAAGGTTACTGAAACGGAAAAAATATCGCACGTGAAACGCCATAATGGGTGTCGTTTCATTTTTATGAAAATATATATATATATCCATCGGCGTCACCTATGATCGTGGGCGTAGAACAAAAAAGATCATATGGTGTTTTCAACTGCCCACAGCCCTAAATCAAGCCATTTATGTACCTTCTGGGCCGATGATTGGAATGAAGCCTATAAAACTAAAGTCTAGTTTCAATTAAGGAGGCCTCATTGGTCTAGGCAGTCTTGTAGACGGTAGGGCCTTTCAAATAATTTTAGCCCAATTCTGTATTCAACATTACAATATTCTTATAACCCTTTGTATTATTTTAATATATTTTGAAGCGACATGTTAGCTTAGTTAGAATTTACATTGTGAGAAAAATACTAAGGTGGTGTTTGGTTTTAAGAAAGGTAAAGAGAGGAAAGGAGAAAAAAAGAGAGGAATGGAGAGGCGATGAGAGGAAAAGAGTGCAAAAATTAATGGTTATTTTTTGGTTTCACATTAAATTTGAAAAGAAAATAAATTATATATTTTTTATTTGGACAAATATACCCACTATCTATAATGTTGATAAATAAAAAATAATAAACTATATTAATACCAAGAAAAAAAGTTCGGACTAGAGAAGATGATGTGGCATCACTATTTCTCATCTTCTTGTATTCTCTATTATCTAATAAATTGGTTGATATTAAAAAAATAATTACATTACAAAATATTAAAAATAAAAAATAAATGTTAGATTATAAAAGATTACATGTCTCTTCCTCTTTCTATAAGTTGAAACTACAAGAGGTGATGTGGCATCATCATTTCTTATCATTTCTCATCATTTCATATTCTCTATTATCTAATAAATTGGTTGAAATTAAAAAATAATTACATTATAAAATATTAAAATAGAAAATAATTATTAGATTATAAATGATTATATGTCTTTTCCTCTTTCTATTTAAATT
>MKYO02007786.1:992955-1015317 GCA_002013955.2 Citrus medica
ATTGGAATGAATAAAACCACTCTATAATATATTCTCTAATTTTATTATTTATCTTGCGTTGCTTCTTTATTTGTATTGCTAGCTAATAGCTTTTTTTTTTATAAGGCTGCCTCATCTTAAAAACAAATCAATTCATATTTTTTTTATCAGTTTCATCAAGTGTAAAGTAAGAAAAAATGATAATACTAAATTCTTTTTTCAAATCCGCGTGAAGTACGATTATATTTTCTAGTTAAAATTATAACACTAAACTCTCTCTTAACCGTTAATTAATTAAGAGACTATATAATTCAGATAATACAATACTAAAAAATTTAATATGTAATTTTTGATTTACTTCATTTTCTTTGTTTATTGCTTTATTTTAAAATAATTTATTATTAATAATAATTTATTAATTATTAACTCATTACAAATTTAAAATAATTTAATAATACGTGGAGACGAGGCCGGCCCAAACCTAGCTCTTATGTTTTTCCAAATATCCGCTTGAGGCTTGGGCTTAGAAAGCCCTGGTCCGGCCCTCAATTTGTTATCCCTTATCCGGTAGTGTTACATACAGCGCACCAATAAGGTTTAACTTCAAATTATCTATGCGGTAACGCTAATATCCAAATCTCAGGGTGCGTTTGGGATTGAGGTTGGGCAGCTGTAGCTTAAAAGGTACAGCACTAAAGTGTTTGGTAAACACTAGCTGCTGTAACTTTTAAACTATATTGATATAATTTTTCATTTGTATAATATAAAATTTATTATATCTTTAATTATTTTGATAAAATTATTATTTAAAATTTATATTTACTATATATTATTACCTTTTATTTCATAATTACAATTTTTTTTTCACAACAGCTATAATTTAAAAATTACAACACCTTAATTTTAAACGCACCCTCAATTTATTGTGACTGAATGCACCTTCAAATATATGTTACCAAAAATGGAAAATTTTTTCTCACGACTTTTTCTACGCATGTAGAGAAAAATAGAAATTAAAGTGGGTCGCCACCTATCTAATATGCACCGTTGCTTACAATTTTTGTCTTCTTTACAAACCCGCCGAAGTAAAGTATCCCAAACAACAAAAAATTAGAATGCAATAAACATCGAGTAGGTAGCTGTATCTTGTTCTGTGGACCACACATCACTATTGGGCGTCACTTCTCTCACTCGTTTCTTTCTAAATCACTGGCACAGTTGCCAAGCAAATTGATTATTAACTTCGCACCCTTGTCCCCCAGTCTCGATGCAAAGAACCTTACATTATTTTTCCTCATCCACACAAACTACTCTCTCACACTAGTGGCTCCAATCCAATTTTGAGCCCAAACCAACTGCAACAAGTCAACAGTACTGAATTCATTTCTTTTCAACGACGGCTTGCCACGTGGGATTCGTTCACGTGAAGTCGCCACATGGACACACAATCTCATGTACATACGAATATTATTATTAATTTTTTTTTTTGGTCTCTTGGATTTGGTGATGGGAGAAGCACGACCACGAAACAAAGGCATTGAATCTGTTTCTGCCCATACGTTTTTTGGGGCCTATGATTTACTCGTCTGACTTCTTTACTCAAATTTTTATATCTAGATAATGCTATCTTCTACGCCAAACCTAATACTTTGAAAATTATTTGTCCAATTATTCGGCCAACTTGTTGTTTTAATATATTTTATATCAATATTATATAAATTGCACGTATAAATATTTTCAATGCTTGAAATTCTTTTAATTTTAATTAGGACACAAAACTTTTCATGTGTTATTTAAAGTTAAATTAATGTAAAAAAATTACTCAATTTACTGCAAAAATTTAACCTAATCATAGTAATAATACAAATAATAAAACATATGTTCATTGATATTAATAACTAAAAAAATGTCTAAAAAAACTTTATCTTGCAAAAAGAGGGTGAGCCAGCAGCTTTAGCAAAGGCATGTACAAGAGTGAGTTGTGGGACCCACATGACACGATAGAATAATTTTACGGAGGAGGCGCAGGTTGTTGTCACATGGGCTCTAGCCCAGTGTGGACAGAAATTGTCCACGTCGGACGGGTGGGGAATCTGCCGTCCCCTACGGCTACAGTGACACGTCATCACCCGATCCCCATGAAATATCTGGGGAGACTAGTACCAGTAGCGCTGTAATTAACTACTAATTGCTGCTTAACACGCAATGTATTTTCTCCCTCTCCATATCTCCATAACTGAATGCCCACGTGGTGGCGCTTTAGCTGATCCAGTAGTATTTGCATAATTAAAGGAAATGACATATATCCGCTGGTGCTAAGCCTTACATGCCCAACTCAAATAGTCTCACTAATCTTCCGCCACGTCAGAATATTGCAGTCGGCCGGAGAATCTTTATGGTTTATTTCGGCAGTTATGAAGGCCGTAACGCACGTAATAAAACCCAATTAAGATTTTTTTTTAATCTTTTCCACAGTCCGTACATGACCAAATTACCCTCAGAATGGGGTTGTAATACCACCAGTGAGCCCATTATCTTATGTTTTCTGAAGTAAAGACATACGTTTTTCGTTTATGTCAAATACGTCCTCCATGGCTTACCAAATGACTAAAAGACCCTCCAATTACTGATGATTGACCGCTTAACAGTAGAGATATTTCAGTCATTTCAAAGGGATTTCTGTTAGGGATCTATTGGATACAAATAGGTAAACTCTGACCTTATTTGTGAAATTGTAAAACGTCAGGACGAATATACGTTATTACCCCTTAAATTTTTAACGAATTAAACGCGAAAAATCAGGGTTGCCTTCCTCAAAATCGCCACAAATGATCTCGTTCGTTTTCTCACATTCTCTCTCTTCGAACTGAAAGAAGTGATAGAAAGTACAAAAACAGAGAGAGCGAAAATACAAAAAAAGGATAAAAAAAAAAGAAAAAGAAAAAAGAAAAGGAAAGATGAGGAAGTGTGAGCTGTGTGAATGCCCGGCAAGAATGTACTGCGAATCGGACCAGGCGAGCATATGCTGGGACTGCGACGAGAAAGTACACTGTGCGAATTTTCTGGTCGCCAAGCACTTACGCTGCCTTCTTTGTCACGTCTGTCAGTCACTCACGCCGTGGAAAGCCTCCGGCCCGAAGCTGGGCCCCACAGTTTCCGTGTGCGACGCGTGCGTTGCCGCCGCTCGCTGTGGAGTTAATGATGACGATAAGCCTGTCGTTCGACGAGGAAGTCAGAGTGAAAGAATCACCGGCCCTGACGAGACTGATGATGATGATGATTACGAAGACGACGATGACGATGAGGATCCTGATGAGGAAGAAGAAGAGGAGGATGACGAGAATCAAGTGGTGCCGTGGTCGGGGGACGATTCACAATCGCCGCCGCAGCCGCCGCCGCCGCCGGTGTCCAGTTCCTGTAGTAGTATTAGTGAAGAAGACTTTTCGTTGAAACGGATGCGTGATTTTGGTGATCTTTTTTCTGATGTGAGCCTCTATTTAGTTTTTTTTTCCTTTTAATTTTCTTTTTTCAATTTTGTTTTCAATGCTCTGCTTTTTTTTTTTTTCTTTTTTCCTCTTTCTTCTGTGTAACTTCTTGCATAGAATTGTGGGTGGATCTGGCAGGATGTGATTTTTTTTATAAAAAAAAAAAGGTTTAATAAACATTTTTCTGTGAATGCAGAAATTAGATGAAAGTATATAGACGAATTGTTTTGACTGTTGAACGAAGAGTAGTAAGACTCAAATTCTTTTATTTATTTTATATTCTTACATCTAACCTTATGAATATTCTTTTTCAAATGAATGCAGGACGAAATCGGGTGCTCTTCGCGACCAGTCACAAATGAGGAAGCCGCTGCTTCAACCAGCTCATATAGGCCATTGAAACAGCCAAGACCAACGATATCTGATTGTGACCGAGATCACGGTCAATCAGACTCCAGATCAACGGCTATTATTAGCTCCCTCCGGGGACTCCAAAATCAGACGATGACAGACCAGGGTGACGCCGCCGCTGCAATTACTGGGATCTGTCGATTGAGCAGAGATCATCAGACCCGTTGAATTGATTTCACTCCCCCACTAACCTTTTTATTAATTTTGAGCTAGTTCTTTGTTTTCACTGATCAATATTTACACCAATACCTTAGTAGTATTATTATTTTTATTATTATGAGTTAGCATTGTTCTCATGTGGTCATTTTGGATTTTGGTTCCTTGCATGGTCATTGGTTGGTATACTCTTGTCACATGAATTTGAACTTTCTTTGTAACTTGGTTTATTGATTGATGATTGTAACTTTGTTCCATTCTTTAATATATATGGGGTTGGACTTTGGAGTCTCTAATTGGTGTCCATAATGTTTTCTGCTATGAAAGATGTTAGAGGGCATGAATTCGAGTTCTATACGATTCATATTTTATATGAATTAGGGTGGAGTGGGAACGGATTTCTGATATCGAAAGAGTGTAGCAGTTTCCAAAAATGAAAATGATCGAACAAGTTGTTTTTCGTTTTGGGGAAGAAAGTAAGAAATGAATTGAGAAAAGTCCGAGGGAATGTTGAAGTCAACCTATTCTCGCCCAAGACATTCGAATGAAAGGAAGGCAAGGTAGGTCCAAAATACGACTCAACTTGATAACTGAAAACGTGGGAGAGCATATGCATCTTCTTTCACGTTGCAAAATTTATGACCATCCAAATCTAAAGAAGTCGATATGGTTGTTTTCTAAAGTAAAAGGGTGGCTTTCCAAAGTGTGTGGCTGAAAAAACACGTCATGATTGACTTGGGATGAGTGGAAGAGTCTAGAATCTGGATATAAGCATAAGCTGCTGCAATCTTTGAATTTTCAAACGTCTGTGATCGGATGGAATTTAAATTTAACCTAAGCCAATGAATGTGACTTGGTGTCTGTTGCTATAATAAAAATTTGTTTTGGGGGGGGGGGGGGGGGGTGTTCTAAAACGTTTTCAAATTTTTTTATTGGGTATGAAAATGAAAGAGATTTAAGAATAATGTTTGGTTTGGGTATAGATATAATTGTAAATGCTTGCATTTGGTGAATGTTTTAGTTATATGATTGTTTAATTTAGTCGATGAAAATGATGAAAATTATCTTCAGATAAGGTTAAACAACTTAACGAGGGTTGATTTTCTTTTTCTTTTTTTTAAAAAAAGGGTCAATTCACTTAAATATTATTGTGGGGTAACTTAATAGTAACGCAATTTCAGCCAATGACCTCACTCCCCTCTTTTTCATTTTTGTCTTTGTGGGGTTTTAACGAAATCAAATGGAACTTAGTATGGCCTTAATAATAACACATGATGTTGTAGTTTTAAGTCATTGTGTTATGATTTGTAGTTAGCGTTGGAGTATTTTTCTTTACTTATATATCTTAAATATTCTTGTTATTTCTTGTAAAATATTATATGTTGAAAAATCTTATGTCAAAAAGAGACGACCGAGCCACACATAAATTTTTTCAAAGGATCCTATTGCCAGAGCCTCGCATGAGATTTTAAATTGAATCTTAAAAAGTAAAATTCAATGTCGCTGATTAAAATTTATTATAACCTAGTTGGATTGATTATATCAGAGTTGTAAAATATCTCTAATATCCTTTTGAACTTTGGCGCCGTGGTGATATTGTTTTGATTATTAGGAATTTGCGGCGAATAACTACTTTATTTTATTATTTTATTGTTAAGCATCTCCTAACTAAGCTGACTCTCAGATTATCGCAAGTATAGCCTGATGTAACTCTGTATTTATGTGCGATGTATACTAATTTCAAAAAAACAAAATAATTGGAAAAAAATAATTATAGGTTCAAAAAAGAATCTGTGGACCGAAAATTCTGTTTCGAAGTTCAGCTCAAATCATCCGAGCATCCAAAAGACAATCTACTTAGAGATCTTGCTGTCAACTTCCGAATATCATCTTCCCATGGCCTTGAGAACTTCAAGGTTGACACGTTATTTTGAAATCTTTACAGGTGCCGTCAATAAGAATTTTGGTGATTCTTTAACTGAAAAACTTGGCAGGCATCAGATTCCTGATAAAGAATAAAGCACACAACTCATTGTTGCTTAGGTCAAGTTTTACAGCAGATTGATCAGGTCAGGTTTTACAGTATCCACCGCCACACAACTCATTACAATCTTCATTGCAGCAGATCGATCAGGTCAAGTTTTACAGTATCCACCGCCGCACAAATCAGCTTAAGTTTTACAGAAACTCTTAACGGTTTCGGCACCACTCTAATATGAATTTTTGGCAGCAAATTCAAGTGCCCATCAATCCATTGAACTTAATTACCAGAATTTATAAACCAACATGTTAAAAAGAAGAAAAATAAGACTTGCAACTAGCTAAACGCAATCATTGTCCTAGAAATGATGTCACAATGCAGTCAAAGGCATTAAAGAAAATTAAAAGCCTCATCCACAATACAACACCTACAATTCTTCCCAAAATAGTTCACACATGAGAAAGGATGTTGCGAGAGATAAAGAAGAGGCCGATGGAAGAACCCTAACATCTCGTAGATTCACAAGCTTCCATCATCATGAACACCTCATTCATTCCTCTCCGTGTGATCAGCTCACCCAGATGAATAGACGCCCTCCTAAATTACCTAAACAAAAGTACATAAAAATCCAACATTTAAGATATTATGTTCGAGAACTAAAAGCAATGGGGAGAACTTTACATGTGTGAATATTAACTCAGATTATACAAACTGACCAACAATTTAAAACCCATTTTCAGGATATGAGACATGCATTATCTAAATGATGTAAAGAATTTAAATAGAAATATGTAAGTTCTAACTGGAAGCTACATACCTACTACACAAAGTATCATGTAATGGCCTCAATTACTAGTTTAAGCATCTGCAATGAAAGAAAAGATAATCAGTACTTACAATACAGCATCAAATATAAATCTCAGACACGAAACTATAGTATATCAACTACCCAGATTGCAGTTTCACAAATACTTTAATGAATAAAATACAACCCCATGCTCAGAAGAAATCAGTAATAGAGACAATTTAAAATTAAGAATAAAAAACTAGCAGCCATGCTTTGATTTCAGATCCCAACAAATTTCACACTTTCAATACAGTTTTACAGAAGCACAAAGGCAGTAGCAGGAACGCTGGGATAATAGAGAAAATTCATGTCAATAGTTCTGCCAATTCAATACATGATGGAATAGCAATGACTCCATAAGTTTTCATACTTACTCAGGACAAAAATGTACTGAAACAACATAAAGATGATATGGTAACCTCTCAGTTCTAACATGAGTATGAATTCTTCAAATAATGCAACCAATTCTGACGGGAATATATCAAATATAAAGCTTTTTGAAGTAAGAGTATTTCATTATTTAATGGCAGAATACATAAAAAGTTCTATTCTACATTATCATAAAAACATGCTCTCCTTTTGATAAGAGTAGTATCCCATCAATGTCCCAGATGTCATTGAGGCATTAAGGAACCGCTAGTAAACCAGATCAAAGTTTTGATAAAGCTTAACCAACAAAAATGTATCAAAGCACAGCAAGGTACTACTGAAATGTGGTAATCTAGGCATATTAGAGACCATCCATCAGATGATACTATTTAGATAAGCAACAGAAGCCAACGAAAAGTCAGTAACAGCGATTACTACCCATTGAAGGAAATGAGAGAATTAGAAGGCCCAATCGACAATTCAAAGGCATTCAACAGAATCAACCCAAAAATAAAATAAACTGCATCATGTCTACAATTGAAGCAGAAAGCTCCTATTTAAAGATAGACTCCAGCAATATTCAAAATATAATGCTAAGTGGAGATGCTTTCATCGCAATCCAGAACACATTCTGCTTCCAAACAGTCAAAATTGAAGCAGATGAAATAAAAATGCATATAAACAAAAGTCAGGCAGCATCCAACGTGTACAAGTTGAATCTGAAATATTACCCATTTAATATTCAGCAAACTTCTAAAGTATTCAAACTTACTAACTACAACTGTTGCTTAGAGCGATCAGCAAGGTCTACTAAGCCGTTCCAATGTGCATTTTTCTCCCCAATAAAATACAACTCGCAGTCCACCACACAGCAGCCAAAAAATTTAACATCAAGCAACAATAACACAGATACTAATGTACAATTCAAACGAAAAAACCTCGAATGGTAATGTATTAGAACTGCCCCTCTAATGAGCTTTCTCACCAATCATACAAAGTTCCCAGTCCAATAACTCTAATCCACTTAGAAGATGACAAAAAGATCTTAAAATTAATTTCATGTGATTGGTTAAAACATCAAAGGAAATGCATGTTTCATTCAACAACAAGACCTTAATTATCACAAAATCCTCATGCAAACAAATCAACACGAACAGGTTCCAGAAGCATACTCCATATACATAGGGCATGATCTTGCATAATTCAATACATGAATAACTAAAGCAACAATCACCAAAAGGGGATAACAAAAGCATCAACTTTCAAACTTAACTTCACCAACAAGTATCAAGACACCCAATGCCCATAATCAAGACATCAAACAAATAACAGACAAACAAGAACCCAATTAAAAAAAAATGTACTATCTTGAACAAAATTAAGAAAGTAAAGAAAGAAAAAACCTTTAAGTTTCCGGTCAACGTGATCATCCTCATCGTCCTTCTCCGGCTCCTTAACTTTGACGAGCGGCTCGCCATCGTCTTTATCATCGGGATACCTGACCACAACGACAGGACAAACGCAATGATGCACGCAATAGTCACTGACACTCCCCAATTTGCCGTCACTCCCTCTCTTCTCAGCACCAAAACCCCTGCTCCCCATGATCACAGCGCTCAAACTCAGCCTCTCAATCTCCAAACAGAGCCTCTCCCTCATATCATGGTCCTTGACGATGTGTATCTTGTACGGAAATCCAGCCTCCTTCAACGGCCTCGCCAGATCAGCGGCTTTGGTGGCGGTGAACGTGTCGAAATCGTCCTCCAGCTGTTTCTGGTGCTCTATGTTGGAGGCGTTTTCGCTGTTGATCTGTTGTTGCGGGAGCGGGCCCCAGTCGGCGCCGAAGAGGACGGAAGTGGGGGACACGTGGACGAGGATGACGGCGTCGCCGGGGCGAAGGTAGTGGTGGACGGCCCAGCGGACGGCGAAGGCGGACTCGTCGGAGAGGTCGACGGCAACCCCGATCTTGCGGCGGGCGAGGGAGGTGGGCGTTGGGGTGGCGGCGGGAGTGGTGGCGTTGGCGGAGGGGTTGTGGATCTTGATGGTGGGGAGGTGGGGGTGGTCGGAATCAGGTGGGGATTGCTGAGGGTTCATTGTTTTTCTGTTCAGTGTCTTCAAACAGAGATTGAAGTGACGATGAGGAAAAGAATCGCGATTGTCTTGGAGAAATGACACGAAAGAGTAGCGAATAAGGAAACCAGCGTTAGTGGGATTTATGATAAAATTTCCCTTTTTTTTAATTTTGTTTCCGTAGAAAAAGAGAGAGAGAATATTATTATGCCGTGTTGGGTCAGATTTGGATGGGGCTGTGGGCTTTAGACTTTGGTTGGATTAGGTTACAGATCAACCCACTGTACAAAGTCAACGTCAATGATGGGTCTGCATTTTGCATATTTTCAAAGAAATTAGAAGTTTCTCTTCTAGAATAGATCGTAAATACCATGTTGGTGTTGGTCGTGAAATAAGTAAATAATGTCGGTTCGTGTTTTTTTTTTTAATTTCAAAAAACTAATATTTAAATAGTAGTTATATTAAGTCTAATTACATGTAACGCATGCAATAATTAGTTGTATTTTCTCTTATACATCATAAACTTTCTCCTCTCATTCACACCAGTCGACTATCATACCGTACCTTCTTCTTTGTCTTTTGTGCTCAATGAAATTGAATAATTGTTAGCAGCACAAAAATTTTAAAATAGTGTATGGTTCAACTGTTGCACCATACATGGACCTCTTTCACCTTAAAAATGTTTGTATATATGAAAATGAAATGCAAAATTTTTATCTACATGACATTTCATTTTGCTTACGATATACATTACGCCTATGTTTATATTACATTGATTGGGATATCGTATCCAATCCACAGTTATCCTAAGGTTCATAAATTATAAGGTTATGTATGTATGTATGTATGTATGTATGTATGTATGTATAATGTTGTATGGGTGTCTCCACTCAATTCTATTTTATTTTCTGCATGTTATTTATTAGTAGATGTATACTCAATAAAAATATCTCTGCTGTATTTTTTTTTTTTACATCTTAGTTTTACAATAAGATGTGAATGATTGTCTGATTGGCTATTGTAATGGTGTGTTGACTGTAGTGTCATTGATCCTATATTACATATATTTATACAGGGCAAAAGTTACAACAAAATCGTGGACGTGCCGGAGTGGTTATCGGGCATGACTAGAAATCATGTGGGCTCTGCCCGCGCAGGTTCGAATCCTGCCGTCCACGGTTTCAATTTTCTACTGCTCGAAACCTCTTTTTGTTTTTCTTTCCTTTTTCTTTAAACAAATAACTCGGATTCAATTCCTCCTTCAACTAAAGAATAATTAAGTGAAGGTCATTTTGGTACCCTAAATTTTCATTTTTATTAAAAAATAAAAATTTCCTCTTGTGTTTTCTGTGCATTCTCATTTCATTAAATATTTTTTTTTTACGAATAAGAGCTCTTTATCTGTAAGAGTAGTAGCTTGAGTCTTTATATTGAAATTTAAGAACTCAATTCTTCCTTAAATTAAAGAAGAATTGAATGGAAGCAATCCTTATTCATTTAAACAACAATTAAGTGAAGACATCCTTCAATTAAAGAACAGTTGAGTGGAGATAGTCCTCATTCAATTAAACAACAATTGGGTGAAGACAATATTCTGCCTTATATTAAATTGACAAAGAAAAAAAAAAACCTCTTGTGTTTTTGGTGCATTTCCATTTTGTTAACCAAGTTTTTACAAATTATGGTTGTTTTTTTACAGAGCATCAGTTCAAGTCCCTATATTAAAATATAAGGACTCAAATCCTCCTTCAATTAAGGAACAATTAATTTGATGCGGTCTTTCCCCTTACGAAATATGAGTGAGATAAATATTTTTCAAATATTTGTAAGAATTAAAAATCTTGACAGTGCTTCATAAAATTTAATGTAAACTAGTCAGAGTAGATATTCTTTGAAAGTTGCACTACCCATAAAATTTAATGTAAACTAGTTCTAATAATTATATGATATAATATCAATTATCTAATTGTAATATCAATGTTTAAAAAAAAACCTCTTTAGTAGAAGACTCGTATGCCATTTGTTAAGGATTTTTTTTTAATGCTTAAAAACTTTTTTCAATTTTTTCTAATGAACTATGTCAAGCATGCAATTGCAACCGACAAATTAATTGCTTCTTATCTTATTGGATTAGGATACGAATCTTTAATATGGTCTTTTTAGGGATGGCAAAAATCTCTACGGGAACGGGTATCTTCGGGAATTTTTCTCATTCAGGGAGGTTATGAGAATAATTTCATACCCAATTTCTTATTCGGGGAAGGGATATGAAATTTTTTTTATCCAATTTCTTATTCGGGGAGGGGACGGGGATGATGTGGAATCCTCATCCCCTACCCATTTCCCCATTTTAATTTTTAATTTAATTTTAATTTTTTAAAATTACTAGTAAATAAATTATAAAATTTGAATTATAAAATTATAAGTATTGGTAAAAATAAAAATTATCAAAATATTTATATTATTAAAATTTTAGGCCTAATTAACTAATTAAAGTCCTAAATTTTTATTTAGGACATTAAAAAGACCGGACAGATTCTATTAGCCCAAAACTTTTGTTTTAATTTTAATATTCATTAAATATTTTAAACTTAAATCTATTTTTTATTTATCTTAAATCTATTTTTTATTTTATTTTTAGATGTTATAATTGTCCACAGCAAATCACAATTTTAATATCTAATCTAATCTAATCTAATATTTGCTCTTGATTTGCTTCAACTTAACTATTGTGTTGTAAAGGGAATAATCCACATTTATAGAAGTGCCCACGCCGCCATTGAAAAGTTAATTTTGAATCTAAATTTGATTTTATTTGTAACAATTTTCTATTAGGCTATTAATTTGTTCATGATAGTTTGTATCCCTTACATACTGCGTTATTTACTAATTTAATATATGTGCCTTTTGTAATAGATATTAATGTAAGATATATTTCAAACTTTACTTTTGTTTAAATTTTTTATTTTAATATGATTAACTCAAAATCGAAAAAAAAATGTATTAGTTATTCGGGAATCGGGGACCATCGGGGATCCCCTGTTATTATTCAGGGAGGGAATGATGATGCTCTTAAATAAATTTGATGATGATAGGGAGGAGACGAGGACATATGCAAAATATTGAGGATGAGTACGGAAAGATCCCTCCCCTCCCCTCTCCTCCCCATTTGAGTACGGAAAGATTGGTCCCCTCCCCTCCCCTCCCCATTGCCATCCCTAGGCCTTTTGGATTCTTTTCTTTTATGCTAGCCCAAATCACAAAGTGATCCTCAGCGAGGGAAGGTCCCTCTGTTCTATGCAAGGACAGCAAGGTTAGTCAATGACTATATGATAATTTAGGTCTCACGCTAAAGTATCCTTGCCTACGACTTCCAACCGCAAAAATCTGTCCTGAATAGTACCCTGGGTTCACTAAACAATACACAGATTCAAACTTACATTGCGCCTTGAACTAGGCAGTGAACTGAGTAATCAATTTTAAGGTAACAACAGTAGCCATGAAAGTATCCCCGACGAAACACATTACAGCCTCATTAAATTAATAGTCAATAAAATTAATAATTTTGATTAAATAATATTTTTTATTGGTTTTGACTTAAGATTAATGTAGTAAATTAATAATTTAATAAATTTATTAGATAATAAAATTTTGAGAAAATCATATTTTTTATAAGACCCAACTAAAACATAAATTAATAATTAACTAATTTGAAACTAAATATATATGATATGTCTATGATTTTCGTTATTGTGTCAGTATAATATTCTACGCATTCATCAGTCATTATTACTTTTTTTTTTATACCTTTTAAATAAAAAAAAACATTGTTATACTGTAGGGCACATTTCGTATGCAAGATATGATAGAATAAGATAGATGACATGGGATGGGTTGGTATGAGATGGGATGAAATTATATAGTTTGGTGCAACAAATGACTGGATTATATTACAAATTTAATTATATTGTTATAATGTTAAAAATTGAACTGTTTTTATTTGCAAAAATATAATATTTGTTATGAAATAATTATAATTTATGCAGATATTCATTAAAGCAACCTTTTATCTTCCCACTAAACAAATCTTCATCTCCTATAAGTCTCATTATCTCATAAGATTACTTAGGATTAATAATGTGCTTATTTACAATTCATTTACTCTTTTTGTATGGTTATGTGACTATAATTCTTTATTCATGTATACTTGAGATAGAATAAAAGTTATTACTAGACTATTTTTGTGTTTATTATTTGTTCTATCTCTTTCTCTTACTATATTGCGTTCTTAATTGATAAATAATTTAACAATATTTAAATAATAGTTTTTTTTAAGTATTTTTTAGTGAATTATAATAATGTAATTTTTTATTGGTTATAGTTTAATGAATAATTATCTATATTTGTTTACTTGTAACAATAGTTCTTATTTTTATTATACCATTATAAAATATGATTTTTAATTTATTATCGTTATTACTATTTAACTAATAAAAAAATTAATTATTTGAGTTATCTAAAACTACTTATCGCATGGGTAATAGGCATAAATTTTTTACTTTGCTTGAAATTAAATGGTGGGTCCTATGGGCAGCCACAACCTTTCATCCCAAACCTAAGATGGTCCAAACATCGGATTGTACTATTTTGTATTTATCCAACCACCAAATGCGACCTTGTTTCCTGTTACGAGAAATAATATAAAGATTGACTTAATATATTACTTACAAAAAATATTCTCATTATGATCCAGTCATACAATTTAATCAAAAGATTATCAAATAACTAATTTGCTTAATTAAGATCAAATCAAAATCATGTCATTCCGCTTGATAGAATCATTATATTTTTTTTAATTATATTATCATACTTAATAAAAATTACTAAACACGATATTATCTTTATAAAATAATAAATTATTAATTTATCAATAAATGAATAATTATTACTTTAAGTAATATATTAATATTCACTAAATTAATAGATTTTTCATGATCCCAAATCTATTAATTTATTAGAAGTTACATTGTACTTTTAACACGATGATCAAAAGAGTAATGCTTTTCTTGTAAGCTGTTACTTTCATATGAACATTTTAGAGTCTAATTTGTTCAAGTGCTACATTGTTATAGCGTGGGACTATTGCCACCCGGGTAACCTCTTTTTCAAGCCCCTCCTATGTCAATACTAATTTTAATTCCTAAATTATTCTTTTCTAATTACAATTTTTTGTTACACAAAATTTTGATCGAATAAATCAAATATAGTTGGCAAAATGAGTCATCGGGTCGTGTTTGTGTCATGTTAGCTTCATGTCGTGTCAAAATTAGGTTGACCCAAACATACCCATTTAATAATCATGTCAAAATATTAAAACTCAAACCCGACATGAAAAAAAAGAGTTATCCAATAACCCGCTTAATATCTATACGTTTAACAAAATTTACATTAAACACACACACAATTTATTGATATTATAAATTATACATATCTACTAAAATATTACACATTTTATACTATTGAAGTTTTAATTATATATATGTAAATAGTATAATATATTAATAATATAAAATATACATGTCTTCTAACATTTTACATATTTATATCGTTGGGATTCTAAATCTAAATAAAATTTTATAAATGAAATCATATATATATGTTCATCTTTAAAAAAATAAAAAATAAAAATAGAGAAGTATGTTCAATATTTGAGTTTTGATGAAAAGAATCTACAACTTAATTTAGAATAAAAAATATAATCGTGTCATTGATCGGGTAAATGGGTCAAGAACTTTAACCCAAACCCAACGCGGAAAAAAATTATGCCAACCCAAACCCAACTCATTTAATAATCATGTCAAGTTTGACCACTCATACCCATTTATTCATATTGTGTTCGTGTTGGGTAATTGGGTCATGTCAAATTTTTGTCAGCTCTAAAATCATGTGTTTAACTAAAAGAATAATGTATATTTGAATTTATTAGAGTTAAAAGTGGACTCAAATAACTAATCTTTAATTTTTTAATAAAAAAGAGAAATTAATAAGAAAAAAAATTATTTTTAAATTTTATACACGACATTGAAAAATGGATTAGGAGATTGATAAGAGTGAGAATTCATTAGTAGAATCACATTGATTATAATGCAAAGTGTTTGTGAGGAAATAAGAAGTATGAAAAAAATAGTAGTGTGGTCTCGTAGGTGTAAAGACTTAGAGATAAAATATAGGGGTTTTAGATTTGTTATATCCTTTATGATGTGTTTACTTATTAAGAATATGAATGGAAATAGGAATGAGAATGAATAATGTGTTTACTTGTTTAAATGAAAGGAAGAATGAGAATCAAAGCGGCGGACCTCTCTTAAAATTGGGAATGATTACTAGAATTCCAATTCCCATTTCCGAGGGAAGTGAGAATAAATCTTGCTATCTAAAATGACGATATTACCTCCACTTATATCTAAAAATTTTCGTTTTATCCTTACTTATATGATGATGATGATGATGATGATGATGATGATGATGATGATAATCATCATCATCATCTACTATAATTATTATAAATAATGACAATAATAAACTAAGGTCTAATAACTTGTAGTAATCCATTCCAATTCTAAAATATAGTAAATACATTGATGATAATACAATTTATTTTAGTTTCAACTCCCATAGTTAGAAGTAAAAAGTTTATTCTAATTTCAATTTCAGCCAATTCCAATTACTGATTAGTAAATACATCATTAATGTGATTGCGATAATAAGGGGTTTTATAAGCTTTATAGAAGGGTGCTAATAGTTCAACTCATTGTTATATTATTATTATTATTTTTAAGAGTATGGGTAACAGCTACATAATTGGGAATCAATGAAGTGAAACCTTCCAAGTACATGAATTAAGTAAACTTCTATTCAAATCATTAACCCATATACATCTCAAAATATATTCCATAAGTTACACAAATTCGACCTCCACAATAATATTACCTTTAGAGCCTAGTGCTTAAGAAACCCTCAACAAAATCAATGCCATAAAATATAAATTATCTGTCAGTGCATCAATTCTTTAAACTAATATCCAATGTTGTCCTCAAAACACCAAGTTTATTGTGAAAATGTCTACAAGACCTTGTAACAAACCAATTAAACCTTGGGGGTCTAAAGTCTAAATTTAAGTTAAAAAGTTTACAGCCCAAAACTTTGGGGTATAAATTACAAATGTTCTTTTCCCAATATAAATATAGGGAGATTGCTAATTTCCCTTATACAGTAATCAACATATACCATTTTTCTCCATGCTGTTTTTATAATGGCCAAAAATTCCCCTGATAGCATAAGTTTACAATATTACCTTTATTTTCAACTACTCTTTTATTTATATTTATTATAAATTAAATAAATACATGAATAGAAACTAAATAAAAAATTAAGCATTAAAAACAAGAAATGTATGTTTTAATATGAGAAAAAATTAATAATAAAATTTTTTTCTTGTACTCATTCATTTTGTGAAAATTTTCTTATAATAAATATATAAGAAAAATATTATAAAATGATAAAAAAATTATTATAAGAAAACTTGAATGACAATTAAAAATTTATTATAAGATAAATAATAAACTATTTTGCCTATCTTTTTACATTTAATTTTAAAATATTACAAAATGTTTATTATAAGAAAATGTTCACAAAATAAATAATTACAAGAAATTTTTTATTATTAATAGTTTTGCTCATATCAAAACATAAATTTCTTGTTTTTAATACTTAATTTTTTTATTTAGTTTCTATTCATGTAATTTATTTAATTTATAATAAATGTAAATAAAAGAGTAGTTAAAAATAAGGGTAATATTGTAAGTTTATGCTGTCAAGGGGGTTTTTTGCCATTATAAAAACAATAGGGAGGTAAATGATATATGTTGATTACTATAGGGGGGAAAGTGGCAATTAGGGATGGCAATTAGGGATGACAATTTTTCCCGATGGGATGGGAACGAGATTGAGACATATTTTTGTCCCATAAAAAAATTTAGGGACGGGAGTGTGACATTTTTTTATCCCAATTACATATGCGGGACGGGAGTGAAATTGACAAATTTCATCCCATCCCGTCTTATTATCAATTAAGAATGGAAAATTTTCCAATTGGGATGGGATCCCGCATAATCTCATCTCTTTTGCGACGGGATTGAAACATATTTTTGTCCCAAAAAAAAATAGGGATGAGACTGGGACGTTATTTCATCCCATTTGCATATACATGATGGGATTGGGATTGGTAAATCCCATCCCATCCCGTCCCATTGCCAACCCTAGTGGCAATCCCCCTATAAATATAATTAGTTAGGGTGAGTCCACATGAACTCATAATTTTACACGTTAAACCCATAAAATTCTTTAAAAATTTTATTACAAAATTCTCCTTAACCAAAATTACTCTTAAGGACAACAATTAATTTTTCTAAATAAATACGTGATAAATATCCGACTCTTTTTATAGGGGTCTAGGTCTAAACTCATGGTCATGAAATTCCTTATCTGATTTTGGTGAAATTGCAATCATCTACTCTTAGTAATCCAAAACTCTTTAGGTTTTGATTTAATTTCTAACTGGAAAACTTAACACTTCAAGCCTACTTTGGTCTCTCATTCTTTTAAAAAATTTGTTGGAAGTTTTTTTTAAAATAAAAGATTTTTTTTATTGAACCATCAAATTCCCCTTAACACCCATTTTCTTAATTTACCCATTATCGAATCATTAATTTAAAACTTTTACCCTGCAAACACTTCAATATCCCAAAATTAACCCTAATTATATCTTTATTATTCCATTTTAGTTTTATCTTGAAACGTACTGGTCATTTATCATTCTTTATTTTCGTTCTTATTCTTCTTCTGTCCATTCACCATTATTTTTATTTGTTTGGGAAATTTGGTTAATTCCATGAACCAATCATATTACTCTTTTCAACTTGTTATAGGCCATTGAAATGGTCAACAATCTAACATAGCATTGAGTCAAAATATCATGGCTATTTAAACAAGCATTATATTTTGTAGATATTATTTTCAGTGAGCACAGTGATTCCATAAGCAAAGTAAATGGTGACCAAAAAAAAAAATTCCTAAGAGATGCTAGTGATATTGTTGAGAAGAAGGGGGGTTAAGATTTACAGTGTTTGGGTAGAGAGATAAGAAAAAAAATTTAATTTATCTTTTTAATAAATTAATAAATATGTACATAATGGTCAAATACTATAAGGATATTTTAGTAATATAAAAATTTATTAAAAAGTGGGTATAATATTTTTATGGGTTCAAATACTTACACTCAAATAAGTTTATCGAGCTTCAATTAAATCTTAAGGATTGACAGTTATTATTCTTTTATTTACATACATGTATTGCCAGTTGTATGTACCATAACTTAGAGGCACAAAATTATGCCAACTGTCCTGTATGTGCTACAACTTAGAGACACCAAATTATGCCAAGTGTCCAAATAAAAAAGAAAGAAAGAAAGAATAAAAAAAATCAAATAAATAAATAAATTATATCTAATCTATCCCGGAGAAAGTAATATTGGAAAAAACATTCTCCTGGGACTTACGATAATAACTAAGAGTAAAAAATCATTCTAATTTCAGGATTCCGGAGTTTGAGGGAACCACGACTAATTTCGGAATTCCGAGGTCTGAGGGAACCACGCCCAAGATCATAGGAGTAGGGAAGCACATGGGTACGGAATAAATGACGTATGTTTGGGATAAATATATTTATTTCCCTACGAACAAGTTCACGTCCACGTGTGCAGTAATAGTTGGTGGCACATGTCATCAAGGAGAGAGAACAAGGCAAAACCCTAGATTCATGTCATCCATCAACTATAAATAGGGACCATCTCACCAAGAAAAGGGGATCTCTCCTAAGGCAAAAAAACCTTAATATCATTTATTGTTCTACTTCCTTTAGACCTTAAAATTAAACACTGACTTGGGCGTCGGAGTGCCTTTTTCAGGTACCCACCACACCAGAGTCGAGTTCAACACGTGTCACAAGTTCTCCACAAATCAAAAGTACTTGTGAAGGTAAATTCTTGTTGCCTTCACTAGTGAAACTTTTTCCAAACCAAGAACATCACATCGAAAACTAACGAATAATTTGATAAGATTTTTTAATCTCTATATTTTATATAGAAACTTGAATTAACGAATGATGAGCAATAGTAAAAAAATTTATCGTTCCTAAATTTGTGAATATTGGGATAAGAAAAATTAAAAGTGAAGACAAATGTGTCATTATTATGGCTATATTTGGGATATTAGACATGTAACGAGAAAAATAATGACTTTTGGATTTCCATTATGGTTTAATGAATAAAAGGGTTTCAAGAGTTGTATAAAAGATAAAAAATAAAATAGAAGAGTTTCAAGAGTAGTTGGATTCAAATAGTCTTACACTCTTATACACCTAATTAAGGATGGTAAAATTCTTTACATTCCGATTAGAATTTGGGATCCAGTTGTTGGTTGATTTTATAATCAAATGCTATTGATGTCAATGTGCAAGTGAATACAACAAGTAATAAAATGATGAATATTCAAGATCGTCTCCACATGGATTGATGTCACTTGAAATATTATAGCAATCACAATAGTGCAACTAAGTTCAATCCGAAGTTAACAAATGTATTGTGGGTTCTATTGTAATTGATGATTATGAGAAAATAAAGTAAAACAATACCTTAATGAATTAAACCAAATTAAATGTGTCTAAGATTCAATTGAGAATATGGTAGTTGAATTATCAAACTCTCCTCGGCTGACTGCTTTTCATCATGTTAACACCAGTTGTTACGGCAAGTGCTGCAGCACTGGGCATAATTAATCTGCATCCTCAGTTATCGCATATTGAAACTCTCATACCCTTAAATCTATTAACAATGACCAGTTACTAATCTACTTATGGTATGACATTATGATCCTTTAGTCTCTCCACCCTACAAGGTGAGCACCTATGTCTAGTGTGTCACAAATCTTAACTTCAAGTATAACCCTTATGAGATTCAAGATAACTTAATCCAGGAAACTTAAATTAAGATCATGTAATACTCTAATAATATCCGCTAAGACATGTCATTTTGTGGCTCTATCTTAACTTGAACTATTAAATGGGTGGTCAACCGAAATAACAGTTATATTAATAATAGCTACTAGAGTAAAATGCTTCAGCAATGACATAACAACACATAACAACAGTCAAGAACCCATTAGATTGTTTGTCACTCAACTACAAGCAAATCTAGTTCATGTTTTGAATAAGAAAACCAAACATAAATATGTTGCTCACGGGATACATCAGAACAATCAAAAGAAGAAGATAAATATAAGTTGAGCACGGTGAAAGACAAATCCAAATAATTCTGCAAGATTCCTCAATATTGCCGAAACATCACTCTTCAATTATGATCTTTTTCTCCTTTCCTCTCTAATGATAATTCACTTACCGTCTTTCTATGTGATTTGTGCCTCTCTTTTATACTACAAACTAGGGTAAAATAAAAGTCTGTGGACTTGCATGAGTTAAATTAGGAAACATGCAGATCGCGATTGTGCAGCTGACCCGCGCCTAAGTTTTCTCCCGCATTACTCCCAGATTGCTACAACACTGGTTGCTCTAACATCAGCTACAACATTGCCCTATTCCTGATTGTGCCTTACTTCTTTTACGTCCATCTTCTTTCCTCCTCTTGCTCATCTAATGTCTCACAATCCCCTCATGAATTAAGACTTTCCGAAAACCTACAATTATGCACCTGTTTTTAGCAAAAATTACTTTGATTCAAGCAAAACTTATTAAAACTCAACTAAAATAAATGTTTATGTAAAATATAACCAAAATGTAATAAAAACACCTAATTTATTCTTTAAGTGATCTTGATTTAAATCTAAAATTGATGTAATAACTCTCATTTCCTAGAGTTTGAAATATAAGTGTGCAACCCAAGAGGGGGGTCAATTGGAAATTTAAAAATTAACCAAGCAAATCCACACAACAAGCAATCTAATGTCTTAACAACAATTGAAAACAATAAGTTCAATAATAGCTCAATAATTAAAGAGTAAGGGAGAAGAGAAATAAACACACGAATTTTTACGTGGTTCGGCAATCCCCGCCTACGTCCACGCCTCCAAGCGATCCAAGCTTGAGGATTTCACTATCCAAGCCTTTCCAAGGCTTCAACGATTACAATTGACTTCGAGATGTCAATAAACCTTTACAACAAAGAGATTATCTCCCAATCTCTTCACTCAAGTGTCTCACACACTCAATCTCTTACAAATGAATTGAAGAAATGAAAGATACAATGAAACTCACTCAATGAGTAGATATTCAAAGATGAAGAACAATGAATGATTCAATGAATTGTGTTTTACAAGTTGAAGGCTCAAGATATCACGTGTGCTTTTTGTTCTTACTTGTTGGAGATCTTCAAAATGAGTTGGATTTGAGTTCTTATAGCTTGAGCTCGAAAACTAGCCGTTACTCAGATTCTGGGCTATCCGGTTTGTCGTTTTATGGAATCCGGTAAGCTGGATTTATGTTACCGTTAAGGCAAAATTCAAAATTTTGCCTAACCGGTTTGCCGGATTCAGGAATCCGGTAAGCCGTTTTCGTTCTGGTGCTTACTGTCCCGTATCCGGCTTGCCGTTTATCAGTATCCAGTAAGCCGCTTGCTACAGTAACTGCTACAGTAAAATATTTTCTAAAATTTATAGTTTGACCCCAAACCTTTATAAAACTGTACTACGGCCCAAAACGTTAGAAACTTTACAAATATGTCCAATTTCAGAATTTCTAAATAATGTTTTGTTTATCCCAAAACTTTCTGAAATTATGATATTGCCAAAGATGCTATGACACTTTTCAAAATAAGTCCTTTACATAAATTTCAAGCAATACTTGTTTATTTCAAAGTTTTCAAAATTCTTTTAATTAAACCATAAACTTTGAAAAACAACCAATTTCATAAAATCATTTTTCCATTAAATATGAAA
>MKYO02007786.1:1015644-1047416 GCA_002013955.2 Citrus medica
TTTTGGAGAACCGGTTTGCCGGATGTGAAGCAGAGATGAAGCTAACCAAAACCGGTTTACCGGATTGAAAATCCGGTTATCCGAATGTTGTCCCGAGAGCACCCAAAGCTAATCCGGTTATCCGGAATTTGTTCCTAGAGAAATCAATAAGAAATAATGTTTTTCCGGATGAATAGAAAAGGAGTGTTTGCTAGCTCCTATGCTTGTACTACTCACACCATTTTATTTATGGCCTTAAAATTTGATTAATTTTAAATCATTTTGAGATTTAAAAGTTTTCAATAAGCCATTTAATGCATGAAACACAAAATCGTAAAAACATAAATTCACAAGCATATCAAGTTATCTAATTCATGTAGCATAAAACCATATGATAACAAGCATATCAAGCCATGTAGTAAAACATGAATTAAGATTCAACATTCATCATGTATATATTTTAAACAATCATGAAACATACAAGTATACTTTCAAAAATTCAAGTTATTATCCATTTATCATGATCCGTTCAACAAAATTAATATGGCAAGAATTATTACCAAAACAATTAAATCATCTTGCCTCATCTTTTTCTCCTAGATCATGCTCAAATGATTATCCTCACAAGCTTCATCAAGGAACTCTCCACCATTCCTTGTTTGTGGTACCTACAAACGAATATTCAAGTTGCGCCCTTTGGTACCCAAATGCTCTTGGGTCCTTGAGTGTTAGCAATGGTTCCTTTTGGAACCCAAATACATTTTGCTCCATAATACACATTTCTTTTAATAGGACATCTATTCTTCATATGACCATTTTGATTGCAATAATGACATACAATTTTATGATCATTTGTGGAGGTATCCTTAACAAAATAATTCTTATAATATTTTTGTTTCAAGTAAGGCTTATACCCAAGTCCTCCTTTATCAAACACACATTTTTGTGAATTAAGCATGTTATCCAACATCTTTTGCCCATTTGTGAATTTTAAAACAATCTCATTCAACTCATTGCTCCTTTTCTTAAGTGTTTCATTTTCATTTATTAATTCATCAACATGTGATTTCTCATGCTCATACGAAGTACTTTGTTTACATGTGAATGATGCAATTCTATCATGCAACATTTTATTATCTAACTCTAGTCCTTTAATCTTTTCATTTAATGAATCATTGCATTTTTGTAAAGCATCATTTTCATTTTTCAAGTCATCTACATATGATTCTAGATGCTCATGTGAAGTGCTAGATTTCTCATTTGATAATGCAACTCTATCATGCAATGTTTTATTCTCTAATTCTAGGCATGTAATCTTTGCACATAGAGATTCATTTTCATTTTTGAGCTCTACCATTTTCTTTTTAAGACATGCATTCTTTTTACCAATTTTTATCCAATTATCATGCAATTCTTTAAAAGCATCATATAATTCATCATAAGTAAAAAGATCATTTACCTCATCAAGATCATCATCCGATTCATCTCCAATTGCCATGAGAGCTAGATTTGTCATTTCTTGATGCTCTTCATCATCACTTGTTTCCTCATCGCTATCATCCCATGTGGCTACCATTGCTTTCTTCTTGTGCTTGTTGAGAAGAGGACATTCCGTTCTTATATGGCCAAGCTTCTTGCACTCATAACATTTGATTAATTCCTTCTTCTCCTTTCGGTTCTTGAGGTCTCTAAATTTTCTTCGCTCACCGGATTTCTTAAAAAGTTTTCTGAACCTCCTAGCCAGCATATCCATCTCTTTCTCATCCAGCTCGCTTTCCTCATCACTCTCATGTTTCGAGGCTTTGAGAGCAATGTTTTTCTTCTTCTCCTCATTGCCTCTTTCGGTTGCCAAGTCTTCCTCATAAGAAATAAGAGAGCCAATTAAATCATCAATAGGTAATACATTTAAATCCTTGGCTTCCTCAATGGCAGTCCTTTTTGGTCTCCATTCCTTAGGAAGTGACCTAATGATCTTCTTGACTTTCTCGCTATTTGAAAAAGTTTTCCCTAGGGCTCCTAGAGTGTTCACTATGTCCGTAAATCTAGTATACATAGAGTACACATTTTCATTTTGTTCCATTTGGAACAATTCGTATTGTCGAGTGTATCTACTTATTTTAGATTCTTTCACTTGGTTTGTGCCTTCATAGACAACTTCAAGTTTGTGCCAAATCTCATTAGCACTTTCGCAACTAGACACTCTATGAAACTCTTTCTTATCTAATGCACAAAACAAGGCATTCATGGCCTTGGAATTTAGAGAAGCTTTTCTCTTTTCGAATTCATTCCAATCCCGTGAAGGTTTTGGAATATCTTCTCCGACTTCATTTTTAGTCAAAGACATGAAAGGACCATCATTAACGATTTCCCAAATTTCATAATCTAAGGCTTGCAAGTAAATTCTCATCCTAATTTTCCAATATGGGTAATCGTTTCCATCAAAGTAAGGTGGTCTAATTGTGGATTGTCCTTCCCTAAATGTTGAGTCATATTGGGTTGCCATTGATCTTTAGCTCTAGACGGTTAAGTCTAAACAAGAGCACCTTGCTCTGATACCAAATGAAATATAAGTGTGCAACCCAAGAGGGGGGGTGAATTGGAAATTTAAAAATTAACCAAGCAAATCCACACAACAAGCAATCTAATGTCTTAACAACAATTGAAAACAATAAGTTCAATAATAGCACAATAATTAAAGAGTAAGGGAGAAGAGAAACAAACACACGAATTTTTACGTGGTTCGGCAATCCCCGCCTACGTCCACGCCTCCAAGCGATCCAAGCTTGAGGATTTCACTATCCAAGCCTTTCCAAGGCTTCAACGATTACAATTGACTTCGAGGTGTCAATAAACCTTTACAACAAAGAGATTATCTCCCAATCTCTTCACTCAAGTGTCTCACACACTCAAACTCTTACAAATGAATTGAAGAAATGAAAGATACAATGAAACTCACTCAATGAGTAGATATTCAAAGATGAAGAACAATGAATGATTCAATGAATTGTGTTTTACAAGTTGAAGGCTCAAGATATCACGTGTGCTTTTTGTTCTTGCTTGTTTGAGATCTTCAAAATGAGTTGGATTTGAGTTCTTATAGCTTGAGTTCGAAAACTAGCCGTTACTCAGATTCTGGGCTATCCGGTTTGTCGTTTTATGGAATCCGATAAGCCGGATTTATGTTACCGTTAAGGCAAAATTCAAAATTTTGCCTAACCGGTTTGCCGGATTCAGGAATCCGGTAAGCCGTTTTCGTTCTGGTGCTTACTGTCCCGTATCCGGCTTGCCGTTTATCAGTATCCAGTAAGCCGCTTGCTACAGTAACTGCTACAGTAAAATATTTTCCAAAATTTACAGTTTGACCCCAAAACTTTATAAAACTGTAGTACGGCCCAAAACATTAGAAACATTACAAATATGTCCAATTTCAGAATTTCTAAATAATGCTTTGTTTATCCCAAAACTTTCTGAAATTATGATATTGCCAAAGATGCTATGACACTTTTCAAAATAAGTCATTTACCAAAATTTCAAGCAATACTTGTTTATTTCAAAGTTTTCAAAATTCTTTTAATTAAACCATAAACTTTGAAAAACAACCAATTTCATAAAATCATTTTTCCATTAAATATGAAACATTTATAATGTGAAAATAATGATTTATTTAAAAAGAATAAAAACAATCAATTTCATGAAATCATTTTTCCATTAAATATAAAACCTTTATAATGTAAAAATAATGATTTTATTTAAAAAGAATATTAAATAATTTAGGCTTAAAAGATTAATCATTCTTAATCTTGTTTGTTATCATCAAAATCAATATTATAGAAATATATATGTTAACAGAGTTATCACCCGTCCTAATCGATATAGGACTTGGTAATTTTTTGTCCCAATTTATTATTTGGGTTGATTTCACCCTAATCCACTATTTGAGACGTTTGAAACTCCCAATTATAATTTGGAATATCTCAACTATGTTATAAAGTGAAGCTCAAATTTAGATTTCCAAAAGTATATAACAAATTGATTTGATGAAGGATAGAGATTTGACATGTCGGCGATATGCATTTGACGAGTCAATTTGATAAGTCAAAGAAATTGGACATGTGGGTCAAAGGTGTATGATATGTCGTTTACAATGATTTGCAGCATATGACGACAAACTCAAATCATCCTGGACATTCAGAATCCTGATTGAGATTCGAATGTCAATCAGAACGTCCAATTGCCAACCCTATGCCCAATCAGTTAAAGAGTGAAGATGATTGATTCTAATAATTTATTCTATTTTATATGCCACTTTTTATTAATATTTATATTACTAAAATGACCATGAATCAATTTACATTTAAATAAATTTTAATTACTGGTACGAAAACGTAATGGCTTATCTTCTTCAATTAGCAGGCACATTTATTTTAAGATTCTGCTGTGGTAAAAACAAAGGCAAAACAAAATAAATAACAAGAAAACTTGGTAGGAACAATTTTTATTACCACCAATCTCTATTTTTTACCCACCAGCTTCCATTTACTTGTTGCAGTAAATAGAAAAATTACAGAGCAAATTCTTTTATCAATAATTAGTGATTATAGCAATGTTCTTTTACGTTTATCTAATTTGTATACTATTTTTAAGATTGTTTACTTTCATGTAGAGACATGATAAATAATTATCATTATCTTTTTGGGCCTAAATTTGTTAACAGAGCTTTGTTGAAAACGTTAATAACAAATTTTAGTTGAGTGTATAATCATTATTTCAATCTACGTACTTGTCATATCAATAGTCACCGTTGGGGTGATCAATCGATTGAAAAATATTTCAGTTTTATTTTTGAAGAAGTTCATCAAATAAAATATCTAATATATATACAATCTGAATGGAGTATCATCGTATCATGAAATAGAAGTATATATATAATTTTTTATTGAAATAACAATGGAGTCCGTAGAAAAAATTATCTTAAATTTTTTCTCTCCCACTCAATATTTTAAAATTGGTTTTTCCTTTTTAAAACATACTGTTAATTGCATGCTTCCTATAATATTATTTAGATAATATCCAATATTATTAAGTATTTATAAATTGCAAACAATATAATGAGATTCATAATTTATGAATGACATGTATTAATATGCATAGAGCGGCATTACTTATTCTATATAACATGTTATAATCCAAAATAGAACATATTTAAAAAATAATTAAATAATCTTAATTTATCACTTTCCTAAAATGAAAAAAATACATTAACCTTAAGCTTAATCTTCATTAAGCTTCTTATCAATGTTCTTCTTTCATAAACTTGTCTTTATTAATGGACTAGGGCAAATTGAGTTTTTAAATTTATTATTGGTCTAATTTTAATTTTGAAAGAAAATAAATAAATAATTTTTTTTATTTAAATAAAACTTTTGAACCAAAAATAAATTTAATGTGTTAAACATTACTTATGCATTTTAATTTATTAAACCCAATTTTAATTGGACTTAAAATTAGGATTCATTAAGTCCAAATTGTTTTTATATTAAATGCATAAAAATAAAACATATCTGCCCAAAAGAAAAAACTACAGAAATATAGGGACTTCAACAATAAAAACCATTGAAACCCTAAAATCATCGTTTTCTTCCCCCGCCGCCATCATTTTAATTGTCAATGGCCATTATAAAATGGCCAACCTCAAGCAGTCCAGCTTCATCCCCACAACATTTCTTATCTTCATCTTCAATTACATAATAGCAGTGCTTGGCTCAGATAAAATGAGAGAAAGAGAGAATCTCTCTTTCTCACTACCCTTCGACTCTCTCTTGGCTTCGCCTATTTTTTTTTCTCTCTCTTTATCTGTGGGTGGCTCCTAATCTCTCTGTCAAGGTAATAGTGATTATAATTCTTTTTCTATTTTTTCATCCATCTAGAGATGTTGGTTATGTTAATATTGTTTGTTTGCTTTTCTTTGGTCCAGATCGAGGACAAGGAAGGGATTCCACCCGGCCAGCAGAGGTCCATCTTTGCTGGCAAACAACTTGAGGATGGTCGCACGCTTGCAGACTACAAGATCCAGGAGTCAACCATTCATTTGGTCCTCCGTCTCAGGGGTGGCGTGCAGATTTTTGTGAAAACCCTGACCCGCAAAACGTAAATCTGGAGGTCGAAAGCTCTGACACAATCGACAATGTCAAGGCTAAGATCCAGGACAAGAAGCGGATTCTACCACCACTAGAAGCAGATCTGTTGAAGTTTCCTTTTTTCATTTTTGGAAGAGGTTTTAAGTTTCTTTTGGTTTGTGGTTGTTGGGGAAATTTTTTGTGGTTGTCGGGGTAATTTTTGGAAATTTTTTTTGAGATTTGTGGTTGCTGGGGTAATTTTTTGTGGTTGGCGGAGTAATTTTTGGAAACCTTCCTTGAGATTTGACCTTGAGAATGTATTGTGGTTATCGGGGTAATTTTTTGTTGTTGTCGGGGTAATTTTTGGAAACCTTCTTTGAGGTTAGGCATTGAGAATGTATCGCGGTTGTTGGGGTAACTTTTCGTGGTTGTTGGGGTAATTTTTCGATGGAAAATGATGTTTGTCACGGTCAAACCCCGAAATCACGTGAAACGACGCCGTTTAAGCTTTAATATTATTTTTGGTTCTGATTTGTTGTTAAACGACACTGTTTCTGCTTTAATTCTTTTTTATTTATTCTGATTTGCTGTGAACGAAGTCGTTTTGGTTATAACCCAACTGCAGAACTCTTGCTTCTTCCTCTTCGTTTTCTTAACCCAGCTGCAGATCACTTAATCACGCAAAAGAAAAATCTTGAACGATGACAAGGCCGGATATCTAATCTTTGGGAAGAAGCACCATATCTTTCCGTCGGATCTACTCAATTTGAGTAATACCTCTTCCTATTTTAGTAACAAGAGAAGGTCTTTAGCGCATGATCGCATGGACTTTGAACCTAATGCGTGTCTCAACTTCTAATTGAGTGCTTGCACTGTCTTCGTTGGAGGTTTCGCTCCCTCTGCTTTGAGAAAGCAAAAATGAAGTGATCTTGGCTTTTTCCTTTTTGAAGTGGAGGAAATCCTGTTCTTATTCCCAGAAATGAGTAACTCACGAACTAAAGAATGTTATCTCTGTATTCAATATAAAAACTTTCTTTCTCATCTTTGTAGATCCCAGAGGAATAAATGGATGATTCCAAAACTGGATTAGGAGACATAGATTCAAGTTTTGAGCGAGCGGCGCTTTCATTATGCATGTGGTTCCTCTTTTACATGGAGGATTCCAAAACTAGATTAGGAGACATAGATTCAAGCTTTGAGCGAGCGGCGCTTTCATTATGCATGTGGTTCCTCTTTTACTTCGCGATTGTTCATCAAAAGAGAATGCTTTCTACTGAGATGTGAAATTGTGGGAAATGATGAAACGACGTCATTTCATGGTCGATAAAACAAAAAAAATACAATAGACGCAACGGCGTCATTTCACGCGGTCTCGGGTTTGACCCGGAACAAACATCAGCACCGTATTTTTAGATATTTCGATACGTATTAAGCGTTTAGAATGTATTAAGCGTTTCAGTGAAATTATAATAATACCCTTCGTTATCTAACTCTGGTTCACGTACCTGTTAATTCTAACTGTTCAGGCTGAATGTACGAAGAGTCATGTCATCAATAATAACGTTGTAAAAGGAAATATTCAAATGTGATTATTATTCTCTCTTTTTAATATTATTGAAGAGTATTTTTTTTTAATTAATATTATATTATCTTTTTACATCATTATTATTAAAGAGGGAGAAATATTACAACTATATTATTGAAGAAATGAAAAGCAGTTAAATTTGAAAAAAATTTAGAAGATAATTTATTTTTTTATCTTTGTTATTTATTACATAATTATATAAATAAATATTTAAAAAATAAAATTATAATTATATAAATAAATATTTGAAGAATAAAATTAGATGAATTTTTTAGGGAGAGCATTTTAGAATTGCCTTATTTAACGAATCAATCATAATATATATTTTTAATTAATACTGTTGCTGAGCTCTTAATTATTAGATTGCGCTTTTGTTTTAGTGGCTAAAAGAGCTCTTTGCCTTTGTCCACTTGCAAGCTACAATTACATTTTTTTGGGATCGGCCCCGTCCGTAAGCTTTGTATTTTAGTTCACATTTATCACGTAAAGGACCATGTCGACTTTACCGTTATCGCTGAACTATTAAAAATTAGGCTTCCGAGTTTACAGTTTTCTCTAACATGTGGCTGTCTGCATATACAGGCCAATAACAGGGCAAATTCACTTCCCCTTTTTGTAAACATTCATAACCACTTAGAATTTAAATGAAAATCAAATGCTGCCTTAATTTCTTTGAAGTTTTACGGATAATAAAAGCAAATGTTAATGGTAAAGATTTAAAGTTAATAAGGAGCATCTTAAAATTCTGGCTTTGAAAAAAATGTTAATTTTCTATCTATTGAATCTACTTAATTTGATAATAAAGATTTAAAGTTAAAAAATAAAATTTATGAATCCATTTATTTATTATTGGGTTCACTGGATCCAATGGTAAAAAAGTTAACTCACTTTTTAAGTCAATTTTAAATTAAGAAAAGAATACCCCAATGTGTGTGTGTGAGCCAGTTTGGGAGTGCGGTTGAAATTGAATAAGTTGTTTATTTAATAATTTTTGATAAAAATAGTGTTTGGTAAATTTTGTAAAAGCTGTTTATTTAATAATTTTTTCCATTTTGTCAGCAGTTTTTAAAAGCAAGTAGGGAGTTGTTTTTCATAAGCAACTTATTGAATAAGCTAGCACACATTTTAAAAAATCCTATTATAACACTATGTTTTAATAAAAAGACAATCATATATCACTTATCTATAAATCCTTATATATAAATCATCATATATCATATTACCGCTATAACCACTTCTAATTTCATAACTATGACTTTTAAAGTTTAAGCTATATTACATATTTAAGAGAAAAAAGATGTGTCAGGACAATTTATTAAACATACTCTAAAAATAAAAAAGTAATTAAAACTTATATCTATTTTAGTTATTATATAATAAAACAACACTTTTGTAATAAAATTTACTAAACGCATATACTCTACTTTTTAAATTTACGACAACCGCAATAGCATAGTTTACCAAACACCAAACTGTTTTTTTAATCAGCAGCTTATTTTATCTGTATAACACAAACAACTTATTTTATCGGCCTCCGCAATCCCAAACTGACCCTATGTGTGTGTATATATATGAAGGTATATATTTGGGATTGTCGGGATAATTTTTTTGAACAATAACTTATTTTATAATTTATTTCTACTTTATATCTCATAATATTACTAATATATTGAGTTAAAAAAAAACTATGGAGTAAATTGGTGTGACAGTAGTGGATAAAATAAGTTATTTCTGCTATATAGATAATTTAATAACTAAAATATAATTATAAAACAAATTCTCAAATAACCCACCGACATATTAACTCGTACGTTCACCTCCATCAACCGGTATTCAAAGCTTCAATCAAATTAGCATTCCAACAAGCAACCACTCCCGAGTCTGAGGCCTTAATAATCATTGACCATTGTGTTTCTGTAATGGAAAAGGTCTGGCTGCTTGCTATTGTTTTGCATGCCATTAATAATTAGCTGCCTTCAATTCAGGAAATTTTGTATCTAACTGAATACAATAATAATAATAATAATGATAATAGAGAAACAACCTATTGAATTTATATTTTTATTTAACCAATAATCAATTGATACTGCTTTGTATAAAAGTAATTTCTATTCTAATCAATACTGATATGACAATATCTTATCTATAGAATTGATTGATAAGTACTTCTTATTGACCTATTGTCATGGTAAGCATACTCTCTATTTCAAATCAATTAGCTCTTATTTAAGAGTGAAGAGTAGACATCCCTCGAATATTAGTTATGGTTAAAATCTGAGCAGAACTTCATTAGCATTGATGTTAAGGGTGGGCAAAATCGGGTTCGGATCGGGTTCAGGTTAACCTGATCGGATTTCGGGTTCATCGGGTTGGAGAGAAACTCATCCGAACTCAACCTGAATTTTAGATCGGATCGGATTGGATCTAAAATTCGGATCAATTTCGGGTCAATTCGGGTGAAGGACAAAAAAGAGTCATTTTTGTTAATTTTGGAGTTGTTTAATAATTATTTAATAATTACAAGATCACTTTTATGCAATTAGTTCATTTTAAGGGTGGTTAAAATATTAGTGATGGTTAAAATCTGAGCAGAACTCCATTAGCATTGATGTTAAGGGTGGGCAAAATCGGGTTTGGATCGGGTTCAGGTTAACTTGATTGGATTTCGGGTTCATCGGGTTGGAGAGAAACTCATCCGAACTCAACCTGAATTTTAGATCGGATCGGGTCGGATCGGATTGGATCTAAAATTCGGATCAATTTTGGGTCAATTCGGGTTAAGGACAAAAAAGAGTCATTTTTGTTAATTTTGGAGTTGTTTAATAATTATTTAATAATTACAAGATCACTTTTATGCAATTAGTTCATTTTAGTCCATTTTCACTTTCCTCCAGTGACTATCATAAAAAAATACATTTATAAACTGACAAAGAATTGAAAAAGTTGTGAGCATGGAGGACTTGGTGTGTGAATCTCAGTCTCGGTCTCGTTGGAAGAACAACCATGGATCGCTTCGCACGGGTCAAGCGGCAACGGGTTTCATCGATGGCTTCACGGGTTTCGTCGGTGGCTATCGGAAAAGCAGATCTGATCGAAGTAAAGTGAAGCAATCATCGATGCAGCAAATCTGGTCGAGTAGTGTGCTGTTGCTGGCCCGCTGCTGTCAGTGCTGTGTTGATGTTGAGGCAAAGAAGAGAACAAATCGGAAAAGCAAATCTGTTGTTGCTTGTAGTTGTTTGTGTGAGTTGTGTCGTTGTGAGAAAGAAGAGAGTGAACAAAGTGCCCTCCTAAACTTCATTTTTGTGATTTGCTTTTATCTTCTTTTTTCTAAAGTGGAGTTGTGGTGTTTGCTTGGAACACAGAGAGTGTTGGTGTGAGCCATGGTGTTCGTATCTGTTCTGTTTAGCCATTTAGGTTTTGTTTTTTTTAAGCAACCCGATCGGGTTTTCGGATCAAATCGGTTTTGACCCAACCCGATCACAACCCGATCGGGTTTTAAAAATTTTATCCGATCAAGTTTTATTCACAATCCGATCCGATCGGAACCCGAAATTTTTCGGGTCGAGTCGGATCGGGTATTTTGCCCACCCCTAATTGATGTCAGTTGGTCCCAGTAATAGTCTGATTTGTAAATATCAATTATAGTCTCATATAATATGAGTTCTGATTTGAGCAATAGTCTCATGTAATAAAAAAAAAATCAACTAACCCTAATAACCTAATCAGGGGTGGTTTAGAGTTATGGGTTTTTAAAAAATCGGTTAATTATAACTATTCAGGCTGCTATTAATCTAAAAATCCATACTACTCCTGTTTTGAATTGGGATCCAATTGCAACTGTACCATAGTTTTTGTCCGCATCTATTATAACCATTGGATTTAAAAGCAACCAATCAAATGGAGAAGAGATGGCCATGTTTGTGTTGGAGAAGACCAGAGAAATCAGTTAAGAAAAAGTAAATTTGGATGTGACGAAACATGTTGAGTGACTCACCTTAAAAGCAACCAATTGAATGGAGAAGAAATGGCCACGTTTGTATCGGAGAAGACCGGAGAAATCGGTTAAGAAAAAATAAATTTGGATGTGACGAAACACATTGAGTGACGAAACCTCTCTCTGAATGCATGATGACTGTTAAAGGAAAGTTGAAGAATTTTTGAAGTCTAGGTGAAAATCGAAGGAAGCCCCTGCCAAAGACCAAATGGATGAAGGGACAAACAATCTTCTTAGTCGTTCTCTTTTCGAACACTCTTCTTTCTCTATATCCATAAATCCTGACCAAATTATCTCTCTCATCAAACATCAAAAGACATCTCATTTCATGGTGGAATTTTTTAATTTGTTCATTTCTCTCTAGTCTTGTGCAGCTTTAATTTATGTCATGCCGCAATTTAATTTGTTATTTTCTTTTGAAAATTAAATTGAATTATTGCTGCAGTTACGTATATACGCAGTGGGTTTCTTCACATCTTCCTTGTTGGCTTGAAGTTCTTTTCACTGAAAAGTTCTTCCACGCTTGCATAATTCACGAAGACGAAAGAAAAAAATGAAAAGAACATATATTGCTTGGACTGTTGCACTAGCTTATTCCCTCATTGTTTGCCCTTCGTGGCTCTCATTGTTTCTTGATTTCCTTATGCAGGGCCATTCTTCATTTATTTTGCAAGAATTTTATTGCAATCCAGTGCCCTCAATCCAATGCTTGTCGCAATTAAATTAACCAACAACTCCTCATTACCAATCTCACTTCTCTGATTTCATATATGCTTAAACATTCAGCATCGCTAACTACCGATTGCCCTTTGCCCCGTTGATTATAATTTCACTGTCGATTGCCTACAAGACACACACTATATTCACATACGAGTCATCAGAAAATTTTAATTGCGACAAACATAGCTAAACCCTAATTCCAATTTTTCTTCTTATTTTGCTGTGTCCAGATCGATTTGAGATGAAATCAGTTCCATTGATGCAGTACCAAACAAACTTTTCCACTGCAAGCTTGCAAATGGTATTACATTAATACACAACCGGCTCCAACGGTTGTAGTTTGCTGCATTAATTATTCAATAATTAATTTCAATTATTAGATTGACCAGTGAAACATCCAACGACTCAGCTGAATAAGAACAAAAACTGTAGTATGGTACTACAATTGCAACATAAGTGAATCCTTTAAATTGAATTGCTATATAAGTATTAAAATACTCCTTACAACTTATAAAAATTACATCAAGAAATAAAGGTTTATTATAAAAATATTTATTTTTTAAAAAAATTAAATTAAAATGATTTTTTTAAATTTCATTATCATAACAAAATTGTAAAACCAGTAAACTTCAAAATGAGAGACAAAGTATGTTGATTCCAAAAGGAAAGAAGAAAATCAAACACAGAATCATCATCAGATTATAGAAAAATTTCAATAATAAAGAAACTTAATATAATTATATCATACACCTGCTGTAAATTTGACTGTAAAATTCTATTGCAAAAGACCCAAATTAAGAAAATTTAACAAAAGAGGAATCCAAAAATAAAAAATCCTAAAACTAAAGATTTCAAACCCCAAATAAAAAATTTAAAAGTGTTTCATTATTACAGTAAACACATTCAAAAAGCATATAATTAAAATTCATAATATTGGATGCCTGAAACTATTTTAAGAGTGTTTTATTTCCGAAAACATCTAACTTGTCCAGAAAATTCCAGATTTGACGACAGAATTGAAATGCAAGCAACGCAACCCAAGATGGGGGTGAATTTGGTTTTTAAAAGTTATGCAATACAATTCGATTAACAAATCAATCTAACGCCTTAATGAAATAGAAAACAATAAATTCAAACAAGTATAAAAATAAAAGAGTAAGAGAAGAGAAAAACAAATACATGGATTTTTACGTGGTTCGGCAATCCCCGTCTACGTCCATGCCTCCAAGCCAACCAAGCTCGAGGATTTCCCTGTCCAAGCCTCCCAAGACTTTAAGTTCTTAAAATTGACTTCCAAGATGTCAATGAATCTTTACAATCAAGAGATTATCTCTCCAATCTCTTTATCCCAAGTGTTTCTCACACTTATACACTCACAATTTGATAAAAAATGAAAATTACAACAAAAACTCTCTTTAAGAGTGGATATGCAAAAAATAGCTCAATAATAATTCAATCTATGATGATTTGCGTTTTGGAAGCTCAATATATGTTATATAATCTTATATTTGATTGCATTAATTCTTAAAATGAAGTTGAAGTTGAATTTTTATAGTTAAAGCAAAAAACTAGCCGTTATAGGCAAATTCTAGCGCCCAAGCGGTTAGCAGCTTGATTTATCTAGCTAGCCGCTCATGAACAGTGATACAGTAATACTGTTCACTAAAATTACACTTTGGCTCAAAACTTTCTATAATTATACTACGGCCTAAAATGTCATAAAACTTTACAAATAAGTCCAATTTAAGAATTTCTTAATAATAGTTGTCTTTCCAAAACTTTCTAAAATTATGATATAGCCCCAAAGATATTATTCTTTCGCAAAAAGGTTATTTTCAACATAATACCCATATTTTTCAAAGTTATCAAAACCTTTCACTTTAGTATAAAATATTCATGAATTATAGTATGGCCCAAAACATTTCAAATGTTTGAAAAAAAAAGGTCCAACTCCGAAATTCAATAATAATACTTATTAAAATCAAAGATTTCAAAATTTTACATTTAAGTCCAAATTACTCAAAACCACAAGGTACTTTATCTGATAAAAATAAAATCTTTTAGTTTATAAAAAGTAATTAATTAAATTAATCTCTTGAGCTTCTCAAATGCTAAATCATGCATCAATTAAATCATACCGGCTTTATAAGAATTTGTCGCACAAATTTGTCCGTTGAGCTTTAAACTTTATTCTTAATTTCGCCGTTGTCCGTTGAGTGTCTTGAACTTGATTTCACTTGCATAAATATTACCCTTCAAAAACTAGTGAAAATGTGAACTACAATATCTATTAAATCACTTAATACATATATTTATTATCATCAAAATTACATTATGTATAGTCCTTTAGGCTAACAAGAATTTCAAAAATTCATATCTTTGGGCCTAAATTTGAAGAGTGAAAAAGTGAATTCGGTGGGTTTTTGAATATAACTAATTTATTCAAAAATAAAAATAAGATAGAGGTTATTTTCGGTAATATCAGTGGTATGGGAAGTGAAATTTTAATTTTCAAATTTAGGTAATCAGTTTTTTTAAGTAATTGGGTGTAGAGAACATTTTTGTAGGTTTAAATAACCCTATACATAGTTAATTTGTCATCTTCCTTTTTTTTTTTTTGGTCAAAAAAATTTAGAAGATGACGCTCGAAAAAAATTCTTTGTGAATGAATGAAAGGATCACAAAATGTTGTTATTTTATCTATCATACGAATATGGAATTTTGAATGAATGTAAGGATTATAAAATATTTTTTATTTTATATGTCATACAAATATTATATTTTAACTAAACTATCATTATAAAATGTGAAAGAAATCATTAAAATTCAAATTTATTTTTTATAAAATATTTTATTCATTATCTCCCTCTAATATTTTGTTCAATTTTTTTTGTCTTATTTTTGGAACAGCAAGTTTTATTTACTCTCCAAATTTATGTATAAATAAATAATTTTAAATAATATTGGAATATTCGGAGAAATTAATATGTTGGTTATGGAGTTTCGAATTTAGTACTTTCTATCAAAAAAAAAAAAATCAATACGAACATATAAAAAAAGTTAAAACTAGTATTATAGATCTTACTAAATCATTGCGTGTCATCGTCCGTACTTTTGTTATGGCTGTAGTGTCGTAAGAAATTCTTACCAGATCCACTTACACAGTCGCAAAAAGATGAAATGGTGTTGTTGGCTTCTGTAGCGGGTTCTCACGTATAGCTATCTTATTGAATTTAAAATTGTTGTTGTATGCTACCTTATTGTAATGCCAAATTTCCATGATTCTAAATTATGAAAATTTTGTTTTATTAGAAATCATAAATGGCCTTATTGCCCTTATTCATAAGGATTATTGAATCCATAATTAGGATTTATGAGGTAATTTTGAAAGACTTACTCTTTCCAAAGTTAATCGGATTTCTGAAGGTTCTCTATAAATTTATACTTTTTCCCTCTCATAAATCCACAACTTTTTTTTTTCTCTACTACTACTCGTTACTCTTTCACTCATACCCTAGTATTCAAACTTTTGCTTAGGGGATAGAGTCTTAATGGTTGGTAAGTTTTACTCTCTCTATACTCTATTTGATTTCCTATCATTGTGCTCGATTTAGGGTTTCATTGACATCATTTTAGATTGTCACAGATCGTTATGTATGATTTAGGATGTGTTTAGTATGCTAATTGGTTGGTGAGTCATGTTAGTTAATCCTTGATGCAATATATGCATTGAACAATTGAGGACAACAAGAATATCCCAAAATAAAACATAAATTTTATGAACAATTTTTAAGAAGAGCTTTATCTTTTTGTAAACTAGATATATATGACTTATTGAATAAATTTTGTTTCATAAGATTTGACTTTGTTTTCAATTTTATATGGATTTTTTAAACTAACACTGTTGCACTGGAAAACTGCAATTCTAGTAAAACGACCAGATTCACAAAATTATTTGTAGAGCCAAACGAACTCAAACAAATTTGACATTTTAAATAGACGTTAACATATGTGTATAGTATTTCCAGTTTAATTTCATAATTTTCTAGTTAATGTATAATTTTATAAAAATCTTAGAATCCATACTGTTCAGTTAAGGCACTGTGTGACAGTTTTGAATTTATCAAGAAATAAATAATTTTGAAAATATTTTTGGTGTTGGATCCTCTTGAAAAGATTTATGAGAGATATCCATGAATATCTAGAATAGTTATGTAAAATATGTGTCATTATAATTTTTAGATTAAAAGTTAAGATTCTAAGAATCAAACTTGTACGGGTATAAATTAGAAAATCAGATTCTTAGAAGAAGTTGTTAATAGTTATATCTTGTATTTGTTTAAGATGTTAGAGGTGTATGAGGCTGGTAGAGGCTTGGAGGTGTGTTTAGATCATTGCTTTGACTGAAGTAAGTAGCTTCATTTCTAATGTACTAGATATATATGCTTATTTTGATATACTGTATGTATTTTTATAGTTCCTTGAAAATTAATTGTTTTTCATAATAAAATTAGTTTATATAAATGTTTTAAAATCTAAAAATTATGTTATTTTTTATGTTTTTAACATAATATTATAAGTGCCTTTAAATATGTAATTATTTTCCTAAATGATTGTCTTTTATGAAATTGTCTATAACATATTATAATGGAATTTGTTTTGTAAGTCTAATTCATTGTTATGATCTTTTGTGAGCCTGATAAGAATGTTTTGATCATGTATACAATAGAGATTTAGTTATAATTGTTCGGGAGGCCATCTTTTAAGACTATATGAAGGCCACCGCTCGAGGGTCAGAGAGTCATGAAGTGCCACATATAGTTAAATGTGTCATGTGCAAGTTATTGCATATGGAAAATAAATTTAAATATTTTAGTTTATTGTCCGTAGTTATTCTGATTCTGATCTCGTGTGTGTGTGTGTGTGCGCGCGCTCTGGACTAGTACTGTGTTTCTGTTTTGAGTGTGCGCACGATATTCTGATTCTAATTTTGTTTTTAGTCGGGTCACTGGGAGTACAGCTGACACTATATGACATGAGTTAACCTTTTGTTTTTTGTGTATGTATTATATGATTTGCTTTCATAATTCACTATGATTATGATATTTTGAATTATTTACGAACTGAAGTCCTTCTGTTATAATATGTCACTTTATTTATTACTTGTAATATATGTTTTGATAAAACGGGCTTGCAATATTTTTGGTACTGGATAACCCTAGTGTGTTGAGAATAGTTTTACTTATCGAATTGATAGCTCACCCCTCATCATTGCTTTCTGCAGATTATGTACCTTGTTGAGAGACGTGCTTATCTTTGGAGCCAGAAATTCATTTAATTATGCTAGTTGAATAAGAGAATGATGAACTTATATTTCCCTTAATTTTGTCTATTTGTGAATTTGTATTTAGGGAATTTTGTTATATTTATGTCTTGGGGAGAAAATATTTAGTAATGGAAATATAGAATTGTAGATTTATTTGAATAAAACTAGAGGTATTTCAATTTGAGATTTTTTTTATGTAAAAATTTTGATTATTGAGTAACCTCATTCACCACGTGCTCCGCATGTGATTGGATTAAGGGTGTTATACTTATTGAATTAAAAAATGTTGTTGTATGCTATCGTACTAAATTTAAAACTGCTATTCCAACAAGAATATCATGATAATGAATGTGATCATGTTTAACAACAAACTTATAAGTCAAATCAAGGACCAAAATTGATTGTTGTATACGGTATCTATAACATAAATACTCTGATATGCCCCATTTTGGCACATCTCCAACTTTATTATAATTCAAATCAAGGCACATGTCATAATTTTAATATAATTCAAATCACTAAACATGTAAAAGTAAAGAATAAATTAAATGTTAAATAGAAAGCATAACAGAGTGTTTAGCCACCATGCTATGCTAAAGTCAATGACGTAGAGTTGCCACAACCACTCAAGTTGTTTTTTAAATTCTTCGTGTCCATATATTTTTGCTGCGTTTATGAAGACATGCTCAAATTCATCTTAAAAAGCTTTAGACATCTTGAATTTTGACTTTACGTTACTTTTGATATGGTAAAAACAAAGCAGTATGAAATACTTTCAGAACAACTCTCTTGATGGCAATGCATCTGTTGTGTAAATTTTATTGAACTCGCAAGTACACAAATCTATTGTAGAATAGATCAATGGTGACGAGTGTTGATCTCACGAGGAGGTGGATTTTAATTATGTGTACAATCAATTTTCTATGAGGATGGTTGGATTTGTAGTGAAAATGATTTGAAATATTCTAAAATTTAAATTAGAATGACGAGAATAAATTAAAGCGAAATCTATTGAAATAAAGCACTTTGGTATCTGGATCTGCATCAACATGCTCCATGGACTAAATATTCCTTATTAATGCCAATTAAATCATGAGGGGATTTTCCACTCTTCATGAACCACACTCTAATCAATATAGTGCCAAGGGCTTATCGTACCAAATAGTAATAACCTTGTACTAGGGAGCCGGTTAAACCAGTGCGGTATCTGAACAAGATTATTATTATCTATCGACGAAAAGTCAAAACATCCACAAAAATCAGAGGAGAAGAGAAAGTAAATTTACCAAATAAAGCCCATGAAATATGTTGAGACTTCACATTTAACCCAAGTTTGAAAGAAAATTAGCTACTCATAATTAAACTAATGATAAAATGAGAATTTATTAAAATACATAGAAAATACAAGATGGAGAATGAATTACAGAAAATGAAGCTCAAAATGAATTCAGGGGTGCTAAATTATGGGGGAGAGCCTTTTTTTAATAGATATATTGAGTAAATCATGGCTATCGGATTAAGAACAATTTGGACGCTTAGGATTGCACCACGTCATCGGTCAACAGTACGCGGTTTGAATAGTGACGCGGTATGAACAGTGAGGGTGCTTGAATAGTGACGCGATTTGGTTGTAAATAATTCCGTGTATATGCATGTATCGTATGCACGATTTTTGGTCCACTAACATGCTGCCACGTCACCGATCAACAGTATATAAGAATTTTAGTCCAATAGGATCTTGACACCTCATCGGTCAATGCCGCATCATCGGTCAATACCGCTTCATCGTTCCGTATATGTGAACAATGTTTTTTTTTCTTTTATACTCCTCCTAAGGTTTTCGACTGTCCTGAGTTCAAAAGTGATGTCCGTTTTGCTGTCTAATCTCTCGTTCATTGTGAAATGACCATGAAGCCCTAAAATACATAAAATACTTAATTAAAATAAAACACACATATTTAAATCATAAGAGACTTAAATACATAAAAGTAGGGACGTTAGTGAAACTTGGTGTGTAAAATGATGATTTTTTCCTTTATAAATATATACTTTCTAACACTTAACAGCATCAATCAGAGATAAATATTAACTTCAGCATATCACCAATCACTTCATGTAATTTCGTCATAAACCATCCTAAGCATTATTGTTTTCCGAATCTATGACCCCAATGGCTAATGGATACAATTGATTGTTTCCATCCAGTCATGTCGCAACAAATATACTTTCACGATATAGCCCGTTTAGATAAGTACCATCTACAATAATCACTAGCCTCATGCACTACATGAAACCCTTGATAGAAGATCCAAGAGCTACAAAATAGTATAAGAAATTATCATTTCCATCTTATTGCAAGTGAGTAATTGTACCTTCATGTGCTTTGGTAAAAACATGAGAATATTTAGAAAGTAAATTGTATAATTCTAGAGGGTTCTCTCGAACAATTTCAAAGTCAACTTCTTTGGCCCAATATGCTTGCTGATATGTTAATTGGACACCGTATTGGAATACTACATATATGCTCTGATGTCATTTGGAGTGCATATATGTTTTGCTTAGATAAACTTGTCTCTGATAATTAAAATGCAAGTTAGGCAACCCAAGAGGGGGGATGAATTGAGATTTTAAAAACTTATGCAACACAATTTGCACAACAATTTAATTGATTGTCTTAATAAAATAAAAAATAATAAATTTAATAAAGCACAATAATAAAAGAGTAAGGGAAGAGAGAGCAAACACAATAATTTTTATGTGGTTCGACAATCCCCGCCTAAGTCCATGCCTCCAAGCCAAGCACGCTCGAGGATTTCACTATCTAAACCTCCCAAGGTTTCAAGTTCTTTACAATTGACTTTCACGGTATCAATAAACTTTTACAACTACGAGATTATCTTCCAATCTCTTCACACAAGTGTTTTTCACACTTATATACTCATAAATTTGATGAGAAAATAAAGATTACAATAATAAAACTCTTTTTAAGAGCGGATGTATAATTGATAGCTCAATAAAGATTTAATCTATGATGATTTTTCGAATTTGGAAGCTTAAAATATGTTATTTAAACTTGTTTGTGCTTGCAAGAATCTTAAAATTGATGTTTGAGTTGAGATTTTATAGAAAAAGCCCAAAAACTAGCGGTTATAGGCAAATTCCAACAACCAAGCGGCTAGCCGCTTAGTTTATCTGGCTCCCCACTTCAGAACAGTAAAGTTACTGTTAAATTTGAATTTTGGTACAACAATATTGTTCATAAAATTACATTATGGCCCAAAACTTTTTTTAATTATATTATGGCCTAAAACGTCAAAGATCTTTATAAACAGGTCCAATTTCAGAATTTCTAAATAATACTTGTTATTCCCAAAATTTTATGAAATTATGACACGGCTCAATTCATGATAATATTATTCAAAATAGTCCTTTTCAAAATTTAACATAATACTTATAAATTTGAAGGTTTTCAAAACTTTTTCAATTTAGTCCAAAATTTGAAAATGTGAAGTTTTCCTTAGGTGGCTAGCCGCTAGTCCTCAGGCAGTTAGCCGCTAACTCTCTGTCCATTTAGGATAGTTTCACTCAGGCCCTCATACTTTTATAAATTATAGTGTGGCAAAAAAGTTTCAAATGTTTGCAAATAAGTCCAACTCTGGAATTCAAAACAACACTTATTAAAATCAAAGATTGCAAAACTTTTCTATTTTAGTCCACATCTTAAAAAATAACTAACTTCATAAAATATTTGACTTATAATTGTAAAACCTTTGGTTTATGAAAAAATGATAATTTATTAAACAAAATCTTTAGCATCTCAAATGCTAAACCATACATATTTTAAATCATATCATCTTTACAAGAATTGTCGCAATAATGAGTCTATTAAGCTCTAAACTTTATTCTTGATCGCGTCGTTATCCGTTTAGTGTCATGTGCTTGATTTCATGTGATTCATTTCTTTGTAAATATTATCCTTCAAGAACTAGTGAAATGTGAAATACAATATTTATCAAATCACTTAAAACACATATTTGTTATCATCAAAATTACAATGTGTAGTCCTTTAGACTAACAATAATATAACCAATAACCCGGCCCCTTATTTGACGAACACCATCGGCCAATGCTTCATTACAACAAGTATACATTGTCAACTTTTTTTCACTAACTAAGGAATATTCTGGTCGTTCGTAACTCTTGTTGCTCAAATACGCCATTTACATGATTCCGAAGAACACTATGCCTCGAAACGTGTCGTTGTCGACCGTGTGATCTTGAAATCCAACTTACTTCTCAAGGCAACTTTGCACAGTTCTAGTATTAACTCATTCTTCTCAGTAAACAACTTACCCATACCAATATCATCATAATTACAATTTCTAACCAAGTCTTGAGCAACCAAATTTGAAGGAAAAACTAGAACAAGACTTACAAAGGGGTCAGCTATTGTTCTCCTTCTCAAATGGGCCATTGAAAGAATAGGTCGGCTGCTGTTATTAATAAGAATATTGTTCTGATCCTCATCCTCATCATTAGTAAGAATATCGGAATGGCTGATGCCCCTATCATGAATTGAACTATTGAAATAATTGTCTGTAATATTATTATATGATTCCATATAAACATTATTTACTTCTGTATTGCCGATGTCATCAATATGATCATCATTGTTACGGAAATCATTGTTACAGAAATCATTGTTGTAGAATGGAGAGTAACGTTGCTCCAACGACGTTGTTAGTGGTAACGTCTCTTCTTCAACATCCGCTAGGGTAATGTCATTATCATCAATGGTGTCATTATTGTTGTAGAGTAGAGAATAACATTGTTGTAAGGACAATGTTTGTGATAATACCTCTTCTTCACTATCGGGGACAAAGACGTTTGCTCTAAAAGAAGTTTCAGTTTCTATAAGTGGCTCAACATCTTGGTTTTGAATTCGAGGAGATATGGTAACAAATACAGGGATGCATCCGTAAGTGACCACATTAGAGGCCATTTGTAACACAACATTGACTATTTTGTCGTTAAATATGTCTATAGGTAGTGAACATGAACGATACATTGTATTATTAGATCTCAAAGTTGTCTTCATGATGATATTATATTCATTACGATTTATCTGTAAAACATCATAAACTCTTGTCAAAAATTGATTAAACGTACAATCTTTCCGAACTAGAAAAGTTGTATTATTGCCATTCATGCACTCCATATGCCCATCCGCCAAAGTCTCTCATTAACTGTCGTAATACAATTGAAGCACAACTGAATCCATTATAACCTAAAAAATATTTAAAAAAATAAATGCGGTTACACACTACAAAACATGATAAAGTGAATATATGACACATTTTACATGTATGTCACAGAAACATTCATAACAGGTGCTTGTCACACTAAACATGAGGCAAATTTTTTGTTTGACTATAGGGGAGACGAACAAAAAAGGTGTGGGTTTGATTCGTCTCGTCGCAAACTTCGAAACGGTATATTATACCTAAAGAGTGGACGCATGCAGCTTAAGTTATGACCTCCAAAAAGTAGTCGTCGCATATATTGTAATTTTGTGCAACAACTTGAATTTTTGTCAAATCTGAATTTTTGTGCAATGGGCGAGCTGTTGCACAAAACTTGGTGCGACAGGACAAAAATTCAAATTTGACAATCTGAATTTTTGTGCGACAGCTTGGCCATTGCACGAATCTTTGCGAATTGGGCAGCACCTGACACAACTTAAAAGTAATTTTTAACTCCCAAGTATAAGAGTGTCTTGTTATATTATAACTCGATAAATTCGAGATCGATTCTCAAAGAAAAGATTTATTTTTATTTTATCTAAAAATAAAAATAAAACTTGAATATAAACAACTTAATTTAAATGAAACTATGAAATTGAACTAGTTAGGGTTGTGAATCCACTTTTAGTAGTAAATAAAACTTAATAAATTCTTTTTGTCATTTTTTTGATTTATTACCCAAAAGATTAATTATATAAATGATTATTATTTTCCCTTCAATTTTATGATGGATTAAGTATTATTTTTTTCCAAAATTTAATTTGTCTGCAATAAGTCAAAATACTATTTTACCATACCTTATATTAAGATATTAAGAATTTATTGTGCCAAACTCCTTTCTTTGTCTACAATAAATCAAAATTTCAAAATATAAAATATGTATAAATTAAATAGAAAATAATTTAATTTATAAAATTAAAAATAAAATTTGATTAAATCATATTTATTTTCTAAGAGTTTCACCTTACCCTAACTATTATTATTTAGTTAAGCATAATTGAAATAAAAAGAATTATTAAAATTAAATTACTTATAATTAAAAGTAATAAAAACAACTGAAATTGAAAATAAAACTAAATTTATTTATAAAAATAATTATACAAAATATTAAAAACACACTCGAAAATCAAGATTATAGGGAGATTGAGAGAAATTGAGAAGAAGAGAGATGTAGAGGGATGATTAAAAACATAAAAAAAAATTCATAATCTAGTATTTTGCGGTCCACCATAAGTTTCATGTATGCGCTCTTGAGAACCATTAGATCAAGATCTAACGGTTGGTCAAACTTCAAAAGTCAACATCACACGTGGCATAATTTGACTTGTCTAATTTGGCCAAAGAACGGTTGAGATTTGGCGTGTTAATGAGTGGATCAGGTTGACCCGAATACAAAGACTCGGATCCTACAACTTGCTTCAACAACCATTGCCATGTGGCACAAATCATGGCTATTGAATCATGAACAGTTGAGATTTAGTCAAAATTGCCAGCTATCTCATGCACTCATATCTAGTGTAAGCTCATTTTATCATCCAATCAATGCTCGGTCAACAGAAAAAGTCAACTCTTTTTATACAAGCCCAATTTTAAGCCGATATTGACTCATCTTAAGGTTTTCGGGCCTCCGAAATCTAAATTTGACATCTGTTTATCTGTTTGGAGCCTTGAATTACGTGAACTTAATATTTTACCTAATAAACACACAAAAATAAACAAAATTAGATATATTTAAAACATAATTAATAATTCCTAATATATTGCATAAACATAAATATAAATTATAATATAAGCACAAAATAACATTATTATCGCCTGATAAAGAAACAATTTTTAATACTAATCAGCACCCATCGCAAGAAATTCCCGACAACACACTCCGACAATGCATCAACACCACCAACAATCTCCACTACCACCCCCACCAACACCAAAAAATACACAATCCACCACCACCACCACCACCACCACAACAACAACACACAACCACAACACAACACAAGAATAAAATAAAGCATGTCTTTGAAACTGCTGACCTAGGGTTTTTGAACTTCAATAGTTGATTTCAGAGATCTTAACTACTATTGAGTGTGATTTCGGTGAGATTGGCCGCCGATGACGAACTCCGATATTGCTCTACGGTGCTAGCAATAGGTAAGACGTTTGGGTGAGTGAGAGATTCTGGTGAGCCCGGATGAGATTGACAGGGATAATTTGGTCTAAAATTTTGGTGTTTAGCTAGTTTTGATAGAAAAAAAAACTTATGTGGTTAATTTTATAATTTACTAAACTTTTATGGTTATTTTCATAAATTTTCCATTATCGTTTCAACTTTTGGCGGCTACTTTAGACCTGCCAATCCTTCACAGTAATAATTAAGCTTCTTAATTTGTAATCATTGACAATTGAAAGATGTAAAGTGGATCCTAAACAATTGGCTTTCCATGTCCCTTTTCATTTTCTACGATCTTGTAAAATGCTGCATCTGCAGACTAAAAAAATTTGAATTTCAATACTTTTCAAGGTTTTTATATTCATAACATGTAGTAAACTATTAACCCCATCTCCAAGCATTTTTGTACCCTTTTTTTAACAGATTCATTTATGAATGGAGAATCTTCCATTCCTGTACAGTTCAGTTCTTTCGTTTTTCTCTTGACCATTAACTTGTCATCGGCAGCAGGTACAATAACTCCCATCAAGAAGCATCTGGGATGGTAAAAAGTTAGTTTCATGATCTCAAACATTTGAGCTAGGCTTCTTCTTAGCTGGTAATTCAAAGAGCAAGCACCTGGGAGTATGGTGCGTGAAGAGCCCTGAGACAGTTGTTCGGGTAGGTAATTGAAACAGCCCAGTTCGCAATGCGCATGGGGTATGAGTTTTAGCCATTGGCAGCAAACCAAACGAACTTTTTCTTACGACGGGAATTATCAGATTAGGATTCTCACCTGACAATCGATTTGCTCTAGTGCCTAAAATGAGATTAAGCTATTTCTTCGATTATAATTTTCATAATGATGAAAGCGAGACGTATACTTCACCTTTTCTTTAGAGATCACATTCTTAGTGGCGGTCTATTAGATGTTTCTGGACAAACAGAAAATTTGTCAGCACAAGAAAATCTCCACTGATCAGTTTGAGGGGTTATAATTCTAGGTTGGGAGGTTAGTATACATGGAGAATTATCTAAAATCACTTTCAAGTACACTCCAAAAAGTACAGAACATGCTATAATGAAGCCAAAATGAAAAAAAGTATATGAATAGTTGTTTAATATGGTTGTTGTTGCTTATGTAAGCACATTGACCACATTGAACCCCCCCAAAGCTTCCTGCTTCCCCCATAGCAAGTATAAACTACAATTAATAGTTGTAATTTTTTATTCTTAGTTCTTCTAGAAGTGAGAATGGGGAGCCTTTATTTCTTTTTTTTTTTAACAATAATTGAGCTGTCGTTAGCAGCTAAGACCATAAAGTCCAGAAATATTATCCAGTCAATTTAAGAATTTCTGGCATACTTATCTTGGGCCTGGTTTCCTCCATATTTCGGAAGTAGAAAAACAAAAAACATAGAGAGGAGGTAACAGCTAGCAGTACTGTTCATTCGACTAGATAACAATGTTCATTCCTTCTTAGGCGTTTCTTGATGTATAAGCATCTAAGTATTGAAATGGCGAAACTTGAACACAAGAATCTTGTAGGACTTTGGGGAACTTGTTTTCAAGGAGACAAAAGACTGTTGATCGACGAGCAAAAGAAGATAGACAAGCTTGGATTATTTTATCCTTGGTTTGTGTCTCTTGCCCCTGCCAAGCCTCTATCTAGTTATTCGATCCCTTATCTCTAATTTTATGTGACATTTACAGGGAAGGTGGAAATGATACACAGATAGAAAGAAAGCTCCAATATTGACATGGAAAAAGCGGATTGAAATTGCTATGGGCTGGCTAGAGAACTTCTCTAGACGATGATTTGAACAAAAAAATTTCTGATTTTGGAGTGACAAAAAATGTTATAGTTGATGATGAAGAGGTTAAAAAAAAAAATAAATAAAACAATAAGGATAACAGAAACATAATAAGTAACTTCAATATTTTTTTTTTTGGGTCAAAGAACTTATAATTGCAACTTTTCTTCTGTGGCTATGTATTGCCATGGTAGTAAATCACTTAACACGTAAAACTGCAGATAATATCCCTTTTCACATGTCATCATCATAACTTCTTAGTAGGTCCATTCTTGACAGGGGTGAAATTCTTGTATTTCTATGCAGTCGGCAACGAATTGTTGATGGATCGAGCTCGCGAGAACGCCTCACTATCTTCTCCGCCGTCATAGGTGAGTGTCCTCAGGGTCCATCACCTTATAATCTAGTTCAACAATGATCTTCTACAAGATTTCACTGTTCAAAAAAAGTCTCAGGAGCTCAACTTGGTTCGCTCTCCCACAAAATTCGCTCAATCTAATCCATTTTAAACTTGGAGGTAGAAATAGCAATTCGAACTCTTTTGGAATCAGTCCAGTCTCCCCAGGCCACACTACTACAATAAGTGAGATAGATGACATTCAATAGACGACTCACATCTAAACAACTGTTATCTTTTCTTTTATATGACTTTTTTTATAGTTAGAGAGTCATCGATGATAATTTTAATTTGATAGGAAGCTAAAAGATGACTCATTATCCAAAAACACATCATATTTTATAAGGTAAACATATGACTCGTAAGTTAAAAAATGTCATTTTTATTTAGATGTATAAATAAAAAAAATACCCTAAGCTCCCTCAAATCCCTAATTCCTTCGAGTTGTACCTCTCTCTCTCTCTCTCTCTCGTCTTTCTCTTCTCAAAATTTCTCAGCAAAAATACCACCCTTTTGCAACTGTCCCCAAGTAATCAACCCTAATTTCATCACTTCTGCAGTTACTATTCTAAATTTACAGCCGTCGCTCTTGAAGAGTGAAGAAGCGCAAAGTGGGAGTGAAGAGAGAGAAAATGGTGAAGTCAATCGCAATCACGAACCGCGAAGAACAAGTCAAAAATTGAAGATTTGGAAGTTTGGGTTCACATCTTCCAGAAAATGAATAAAGCATTTGACACTTCTGTTTTTAAAAAGCTTGGATCCTTACAATGAGGTGTTTTTTTATTTCTTTAATTTGTTTAATTCATTGAAAAATAATGATGATTCGTTTATTTGGGGATAGTTCACGTGAATGAGATCTTTTTTTTTTTTCCTTTTTTCATAATTCATGTTTGAATGTTAGATCTGGAATAAATACAATGAAATAGAAATAGGAGATTTTGAAAATTTGAGTAAATGTCAGGTGTTTGTGGCTGATTTTGGGTTAATGAATGAAAAAACCACAAAAGCAACCCAAGAGCAATAAATTTATATTTTTGTCGGGGAGCGGGGTACCTCGCTTGTTCGGCACGTGCGGGCTGTTTGGGCTTATTGTGGAGTGGATTAGGATTGAGATGACGGATGATATGGAGGGGGTCTGACTTCAGGTGTGGAGGGCTGGTGAAACTCGCCTTAAACCTGCAAAACAACCAAAGAAAAAGGTCAGAGGTGGAGCTGGGGGTGGTCGGTGACCACACTCCGACGCTCAAGTCAGAGTTGGGTTATCTCAGGTTAGAGAGCGTGCAAGCTCTCGGTAATGGAGATTTTGAGGTTGAAGAAACCTTAGTTTTCTCTGTGGTCAGTGTGTTCCCTAGTGATAAAAATCAAACATGAGTATTTATATGGTGTACCCCGGTCGCCGTGCCACCTGGCGCTATTTTAGTGGCGTTCCCAGCTGTCATGTCAGAAATATTCTTATTTTCATGCGTGTGGCGGCTTAGACGTTTCAAAAATATCAGTGGAGGGCAAGTTTTTGTCGTATTCACGTGCTGGGCGTAGTGGAGTGGTCCCGCGTACGTCTGCAATTCCGTTGTAATTTTGCAGGCATAGCAGGAAAAACTGGTGATCCCAACTGTCACAATATCACACTTTTGGCGGATTCGCTGGCGTGATAGGCGGCTGTCTCCTCTTTTGCGGCACGATATTTCCTTAATTTTTGACACGTATCAAACTGATCTTTTTGAGACTCGGGGCCCACATATCCATTCACATATTTATGAAGACTTTTGTATCCTTTCATGGTGTACCCGAGGTACCCCCGGAGTGCTTAGGATAGCCGGGGTACTGGTACCCGAGGTACCCAAGGTGTTAGCCTATATGGCTATAAATATTGATTTTGATGATAACAAACCACATGTATTTATTAAGTAAAGATTTATGAATTGTGCTTTTATAATAAGAAAATGATGTTATGGAATTAAAGCATTTTGGACTAAAATGAAAGTAATTTCAAAATCTTTGATAGTGTTTTAAATTTCAGATTTGGACCTATTTGAAACTATTTAAATGTTTTTGGGTCATTTTATAATTTCACAAAGTTTGGGCGAAATCATAATTTTAGAAAGTTGTGGGATTAACGAAGCATTACTTAGAAATTCTGAAATTGGATCTATTTGTAAAGTTTCATAACGTTTTGGGCCATACTACAGTTTTATAAAGGTTTGGGGTCAAACTAAAAATTTAAGAAAAATTCCATTGTAGCAGGTTACTGTAGCATCCGGCTTACCGGTTATAAAAACTGAAAAACTGATTTCGGGGCAGAATGTATCCAGAATGAAAACGGCTTGCCGGATTCGGAATCCGGCAAGCCGGTTAGGCAAAATTCAAAATTTTGCCTTAACGGTAACATAAATCCGGCTTACCGGATTCCATAAACGGCAAATCGGATACGCTTGGAATGTGAGTAACAACTAGTTTTCGAGCTCAAACTATAAGAACTCAAATCCAACTCATTTTGAAGCTCTTCAACAAGCAAAAATAAAAAAAACACACGTGATATCTTGAGTTTACAACTTGCAAAACACAAATCATTGAATCATTCATTGTTCTTCATCTTTGAATATCTACTCATTGAGTGAGTTTTATTGTAACTTTCATTTCTTCATTTCATTTGTAAGAGTTTGAGTGTGTGAGACACTTGAGTGAAGAGATTGGGAGATAATATCTTTGTTGTAAAGGTTTATTGACACCTCGAAGTCAATTGTAATCGGTTGAAGCCTTGGAAAGGCTTGGATAGTGAAATCCTCAAGCTTGGATTGCTTGGAGGCGTGGACGTAGGCGGGGATTGCCGAACCACGTAAAAATTCGTGTGTTTGTTTCTCTTCTCCCTTACTCTTTAATTATTGTGCCTTTATTAAACTTATTGCTTTCAATTTTTGTTAAGGCATTAGATTGCTTATTGTGTGGATTTGCTAGGTTAATTTTTAAATTTCCAATTCACCCCCCCTCTTGGGTTGCACACTTATATTTCATTTTGTATCAGAACAAGGTGTTCTTATTTAGATTTAACCATCTAGAGTTAAAAGATCAATGGCAACTCAAAATGATTCCACATTTAGGGAAGGGCAGTCCACCACTAGACCACCTTACTTTGATGAAAACGATTACCCATATTGGAAAACTAGGATGAGAATTTACTTGCAAGCCTTAGATTATGAGATTTGGGAAATCGTTAATGATGGTCCATTCATGCTTTTGACTAAAAATGAAGTAGGAGAAGATATTCTAAAATCTTCACGGGATTGCAATGAATTCGAAAAGAGAAAAGCTTCTCTAAATTCCAAGGCCATGAATGCCTTGTTTTGTGCACTAGATAAGAAAGAGTTTCATAGAGTGTCTAGTTGCGAAAGTGCTAATGAAATTTGGCACAAACTTGAGGTTGTCTATGAAGGCACGAACCAAGTGAAAGAATCTAAAATAAGTAGGTACACTCGACAATATGAATTGTTCCAAATGGAACAAAATGAAAATGTGTACTCTATGTATACTAGATTCACGGACATAGTGAACACTCTAGGAGCCCAGGAAAGACTTTCTCAAATAGCGAAAAAGTCAAGAAAATCATTAGGGTCACACATGAATGACTTAAAAAATAAAAATAAAATGCTTAGAAAGAAGAGCAATGAACTAAATGAAATTGTGCTAAAATTCACAAATGGGCAAAAGATGTTGGACAACTTGCTAAACTCACAAAAATGTGTATTTAACAAAAGTGGCATAGGTTATAAACCAAATTTGAAACAAAAATTTTACAAGAGTTATTTTGTGAAGAATACATCTATTAACAAACAAATTGTATGTCATTATTGCAATCAAGATGGTCATATGAAAAATAGATGTGCAGTGAAGAGAAATGCATATTATGGTGTGAAATGTGTTTGGGTTCCGAAAGGAACCATTGCTAACTCTCAAGGACCCAAAAAGGTTTGGGTACCTAAAACTTGAGATTTTTTTTATAGGGCTCAAAGAAGAAGAAGAATAATGGTACTTGGACAACGGTTGTTCAAGACACATGACAGGGAATTATTCTTGGTTTTCAAGCTTTACCAAGATCGAAAATGGTGGAGATGTATTGTTTGGGGATAATTCAAAAGAAAAAATCATTGGAATTGGAAATGTCGGTAATGTATCCTCTACTCTCATTGAAAATGTGTGTTTGGTTGAAAACTTGAAACACAATTTGCTTAGTATTAGTCAATTATGTGATAAAGGGTATAGAGTTATCTTTGATGAATCAAAGTGTGTTATTGAGAATGCATGTGATGGGAAAGTCTTGTTTGTAGGAAATAGATGTGTTAATGTCTATACCATTAATATAGATTGTGCATCAACAAATGAGAAATGTCTTTC
>MKYO02007786.1:1047641-1100509 GCA_002013955.2 Citrus medica
TTATGCATTTGTAATTGTGGATGATTATTCTAGATACACATGGGTATTATTCTTAGCGAATAAGGATGATGCCATTTATGCATTTTGAATTTTCTATAAAAAGGTTCAAAATGAAAAAGGTTATTCTATTACTTGTATTAGAAGTGATCATGGTGGAGAATTTGAAAATCATGCATTTGAAAATTTTTATAATAACTTTGGCATTGAACATCAATTTTCATCACCTAGGACTCCACAATAAAATGGAGTAGTAGAGAGAAAGAATAGGTCTATTCAAGAAATGGCTAGGACCATGTTGAATGAAAACTCTTTGCCTAAGTATTTTTGGGCCGAAGCCGTCAACACCGCTTGTTATGTTTTAAATCGGGTGTTGATTAGACCTAATCTTAATAAAACTCCATATGAGCTTTGGAAAGATAGAAAACCCAACATTGGTTATTTTAAAGTTTTTGGATGCAAATGTTTTGTTTTAAACACAAAAGATAATCTTGGTAAATTTGATCCAAAATCTGATGTTGGTATCTTTCTTGGTTATTCAAATTCAAGCAAAGCTTATAGAGTTTATAATAAAAGAACTTTAGTTGTGGAAGAATCTATGCATGTTACATTTGATGAGTCTAACCCCTCCTCTACGGAGAAAGTCATTGTTGATGATAATGCAGAAGAAGAACAACAAGAAGAAGCATCAAATTACAACCAAGAAGACGCACCACTTGGAATTTAAATGGAACATCATGAAGAACCAAATGTAGAGCAAAATGAAGGTACTTCACAAACACTCCCCAAGGAGTGGAGGTATGTGTCCTCTCATCCTAAGGATGTAATTTTAGGAGATCCCTCACGAGGTGTTACCACTAGATCATCTCTTAGAAACACATGTGAGCATGCTGCATTTATTTCTCAAATTGAACCAAAATCCTTTGCGGATGCGGAAAATGATGAATCTTGGATTATGGCAATGCAAGAGGAGTTGAATCAATTTGAGAGAAACAATGTGTGGGAGTTAGTTCCTAATCCGGAACATCAATCCATTATAGGTACTAAATGGGTATTTAGAAACAAAATGGATGAATCCGGTGTGGTTGTAAGAAATAAAGCTAGATTAGTGGCTCAAGGTTACAACCAAGAAGAATGAATTAATTTTGATGAAAATTTTGCACCTGTAGCAAGGTTAGAATCCATTAGGATGTTGTTAGCATATGCATGTCATAAGGATTTTATTTATATCAAATGGATGTCAAGAGTGCTTTCTTAAATGGATATATTATGGAGGAAGTTTATGTGAAACAACCTCCTGGTTTTGAAAATAAAAAATTTCCAGATCATGTGTATAAGTTATCCAAGGCTTTGTATGGTTTAAAACAAGCACCTAGAGCTTGGTATGATAGACTTAAAAAATTTTTTGTTGGATAACGATTTTTCAATGGGAAAAGCAGACACAACTTTTTTTGTTAAGCATAAGAACCAATGCATACTTATTGTTCAAATATATGTTGATGATATTATTTTTGGTTCTACTAATGAGTTGTTGTGTAAAGATTTTTCATCATGTATGAGCCAAGAGTTTGAGATGAGTATAATGGGAGAGTTGAAGTACTTCCTTGGACTTCAAATCAAACAAAATGAGGACGAAATTTTCATAAATCAAGCTAAGTACGTGAGAGATCTACTCAAAAGATTTGGCTATGAAAATGGAACAGCAAAAAGCACTCCTATGAGTACTATTATCAAGCTGGACAAAGATGAGAAATGTAAGGAAGTTGATATCAAGACATATCGAGGTATGATCGGATCTTTACTCTACTTGACTGCTAGCAGGCCTGATATTATGTTTAGTGTATGCTTGTGTGCTAGATTTCAATCTTGTCCTAAAGAGTCTCATATGCTTGTTGTCAAACACATTTTTTGATATTTAATTGGCACCATTAATCTTGGCCTTTGGTATCCTAGAGGAACTCATATTGATTTAACTTGTTATTCGGATGCCGATTTTGCTGGGTATAAGGTTGATAGAAAAAGTACTAGTGGAACATGTCACTTCCTAGGTCATTCTCTTGTCTCTTGGTTTAGTAAGAAACAAAACTCAGTTGCGCTTTCAACCACCGAGGCAGAATATATTGCCACAGGTATTGTTGTGCACAAATTCTTTGGATGAAACAGACCCTTAGAGACAATGGTATTAAGCTTGATCAAATACCTATCTTATGTGACAATACTAGTGCTATTAATCTTTCCAAGAATCCCATTCAACATTCTAGGACTAAACATATAGAAATTAGACATCATTTCCTTAGAGATCATGTTCAAAAAGGAGATGTTGTGATTAAATTTGTTTCCACTGAAAATCAACTTGCGGATATCTTTACAAAACCTCTTAGCGAAGAGCATTTTATAAAGATAAGACATGAGCTTGGAATGATGAATGTTGAATCTTAATTCATGTTTCTCTACATGGCTTGATATGTTTGTTATCATATGGATTTATGCTTCATGGATTAGATAGCATGATATGCTTGTAAATTTATGATTTTATGATTTTGTGTTTCATGCATTAAATGGCGTATTGAAAAGTTTTAAATCTCAAAATGATTTAAAATTAATCAATTTTTTAAGGCTGGAAATTAAATGGTGTGTGTAGTACAAGTATAAGAGCTAGCAAATATTCCTTTTTCATTCTTCCAAAAAAAAAAATGTTTCTTCTTATTGTTTCTCTCTCTCGGGACAAATTCCGGACAACTGGATTTTCAATCCTGAAAACCGGATTTGCTAAGCTTTATCTCTGCCTCATAACCGGTCTACCGGTTATAAAAAACGGATAGCCGAATTCGCATGCATGCTTGCTGGAACAAAACCGGATTTCCGGTTCAAGACATCCGGAAAACCGAATTGTTTTTGAAAGTTCTCGAAACCGGCCAGCCGGTTAAGGAAACCAGCAAGCCGAAATCGAGATGGTTACTCTCGGGTTTATTTTCGACAAACCGAATATGCAATCCGGCAGGCCGTTTTCTTGTGTCTTGATTCTGTCCATTAACCGGCTTGCCGGTTAGCAAATCCGGCAAGCCGGATTCGTGATCTTTTAAGCACTATTCATCTTCCTCAAGCATTCGGCATACCGTTTCTTGTTCTCTCACTAGAAGCCGTTTTCTCCTCTCTTGATTTCACTCCAAAATCCATCTTTTTCTTCCATTTTCACATCAAATTGAATCAAGAAAATCATTCCCCATCTCATTAAGAACACAAAACCATCCTTGAAACCCTTTTTCAACATCTAAATCCTTAGATCTTAATTTCAACCTAGGGTTTATCCGAATTCTTCTTTCTCTAGATTTCTCACTCTCAAGCTATTTTTGATCCAAATTGTTTCTCCAAATCACTTTCCATCTTCATCATCTTCATTCTCGTTATCCTTTTCAACCCCAAATCCAACAAAATCACCATGTCAAGCTCTAGGCCGGTTTGAATAAAAGGCAAAGAACCGGTTCAACCATCCACACGGCCACGGGAAGCAAGGGGCACCTCCAGTCAATCCACCTTTGAGTCCATTCATTTTCAGAACAAGCAACACTTGATCAAAAGGTTCCAACAAAACTTTCGGACTCGTGAGGTACTCAACACTTTCTTTGTTTTACCGGATGTTTTGCATACTCTCCAGAGTCAAGTAATCACCACAGTTGGAGGAGTTTTGATTGAATTTGATGATTTGGACTTGAACTCCATCCTAGGATCTTCAGATGATGGCCTGGACATTTTTTCTCTTAGGAAACCTCCTGAAATTGATGACTATGTTCATGTTGATGCCGTTCGTAATATTTGTCGGCGTAGTGATCTTTCTGTTGAAGACTGTACCATTCATTTCCGTACTCAGTGTCTTTGTCTTCAAACTCGTTTTTTGCTTCGTATCATCCAGTCCATTGTACTTCCTAGATCAGGACATTTGGATGAGGTTTCTCACATGGATGTCGCCATGATTGACTGTATTCTTAGAGGTCGCCCGGTTGACTTGGGCTATTCCATCGTTCGCACCATGTTGAGCATTCCTGCCTTGATTACCCGCTCTCTTCCTTATGATCACTTCATTATTCTTTAAAGTGCCGATTCTAGAACCATCGTGTAGGCCGTCCAAGGGTATTGGGGATGAGGTTATTGTTGGATTAGGCTTTGAGTGGAAGGATGACACTTGGGTCAAATACAGCGATAACAAGTTTACCTTTCTAGCCCCAAGTGATGATCGGCCACTTAATGCTGTGATTCCAACTGATCAGCTTCCAGTTTTCTCACTCTCATTTCGAGGGCAGCGTAGGCGCCGAGTTTCTTCCACGGTTGCTTCAGTTCCTAGTGCATCTGCATCCGCTTCATCACCTCCTCGACCTCCTACCTCTGGAGATGTTACTCTTCAGCAGCTTATGGATGAGGTGCGGACACTGTCGGTGCGGCAGACTGAGCTTCAGCAGGAGCAACAGCAGCAGCGACAGCTGCAGCAGCAGCTCATTCATGGACAGCGCCTTCTCTTTGAGCACTTCAGTATTTCATATCCGTTTCCACCTCCTTCACCTCCATCCTCACCACCTGAGTAGTATCTTATGCTTGTACTTGGACACACCTACATTTCATTTACTGCATTGTGTGTTCTTTTATTTTCGACTCTATGGATGGTTATTATGCTTTTCGGTTTATGTATTTGTTTTGGATGATATGGATTTGTTGTGCCTATTTATGTTTGATGTTATGGATTTGTTTTGGTTGCTCATTATGGATTATATGGATTTTCTTATGCTTATGGATATTTTTTTTACTAATGAGCTTGTGTTGCTATTTTGATGATTGATAGGGGGAGCTTTTATTCTTTTATTCTTTTTTATGATGAATGGGGAGAATGATTTAATAAGTGTTATGAAAATATGCATATATCTAAGGGAGCATGTATGCAGGGGGAGTTTTTGATCAAACAATTTTCAAATCATTTTTTAACTTGCATTGATTAAGGGGGAGCCTTTTCATAACACGATTAAAGTTTTTAATGTGTTTTGTCATCATCAAAAAGGGGGAGATTGTTAGCCTATGTGGCTATAAATGTTGATTTTGATGATAACAAACCACATGTATTTATTAAGTAAAGATTTATGAATTGTGCTTTTATAATAAGAAAATGATGTTATGGAATTAAAGCATTTTGGACTAAAATGAAAGTAATTTCAAAATCTTTGATAGTATTTTAAATTTCGGATTTGGACTTATTTGAAACTATTTAAATATTTTTGGGTCATTTTATAATTTCACAAAGTTTGGGCGAAATCATAATTTCAGAAAGTTGTGGGATTAACGAAGCATTACTTAGAAATTCTGAAATTGGATCTATTTGTAAAGTTTCATAACATTTTGGGACATCCTACAGTTTTATAAAGGTTTGGGGTCAAACTGAAAATTTAAGAAAAATTCAACTGTAGCAGGTTACTGTAACATCCGGCTTACCGATTATAAAAACCAAAAAATCGGATTCGGGGCAGAATGTATCTAGAACGAAAACGGCTTACCGGATTCCGAATCCGGCAAGCCGGTTAGGTAAAATTTTGAATTTTGCCTTAACGGTAACATAAATCCGGCTTACCGGATTCCATAAACGGCAAACCGGATACGCTTGGAATGTGAGTAACGGCTAGTTTTCGAGCTCAAACTATAAGAACTCAAATCCAACTCATTTTGAACCTCTCCAACAAGCAAAAATAAAAAAAGTACATATGATATCTTGAGCGTACAACTTGCAAAATACAAATCATTGAATCATTCATTGTTCTTCATCTTTGAATATCTACTCATTGAGTGAGTTTTATTGTAACTTTCATTTCTTCATTTCATTTGTAAGAGTTTGAGTGTGTGAGACACTTGAGTGAAGAGATTGGGAGATAATCTCTTTGTTGTAAAGGTTTATTGACACCTCGAAGTCAATTGTAATCGTTGAAGCCTTGGAAAGGCTTGGATAGTGAAATCCTCAAGCTTGGATCGCTTGGAGGCGTGGACGTAGGCGGGGATTGCCGAACCACGTAAAAATTCGTGTGTTTGGTTCTCTTCTCCCTTAGTCTTTAATTATTGTGCCTTTATTAAACTTATTGCTTTCAATTTTTATTAAGGCATTAGATTGCTTGTTGTGTGGATTAGCTAGGTTAATTTTTAAATTTCCAATTCACCCCCCCTCTTGGGTTGCACACTTATATTTCACAAGGTACCCGAGGTACTCGAGATAAATTAATCTCTTAAATATCGACATGTGGCGATTCATCATTGGCCTCATATTTCCTTCCCAAACAACATCCCCCTAGTTTCTTTGTGGTGAATGTAATTGAGGCACAAGAAACTCTTGAAAGAATTGTGTGTGACACGTGGCGATATTTACACTTTTTTTTTGGAACTCTGAACTGATGCTTGTCTTCACGTCTCTCCAGCTTTCCTTGGAAGTGGTAACTACCTTGACACATGATTTGAATTTAAAAACACCCTTCACTTTATTTTGAAACTCCCAAAAAATCTCCCATCAAATTTAATTGCTTCCAGTGGCTTCTTGCTTGCCCTGGCTTTCAAATTTCAAAACCAGTCAAATCATTTCAACCACAAGCTTCACATCGTTTGTTATTGTTTTTTTTTTAAACAAACCACCTTCTGCACGTTTTCACTCCCACTTTATTCTCTTTCATTTTGCAATCCCCAAAAACTTTTTTTCTTCTTCTCCAATTTCCAACGCCTCCCCATCTCAATTTTTTCTTCTTTATTATGCCTTTTGCTTCTTGTCCTTTCGGCTTCCATCTCCTTTCTTCCTTTCTTTTTTTGCTTGCTCTCGGCCCACCATCACATTTTCTTTCTCTTTTTGCATTCCTCATTTTTCTCTTTTCTTTATCTTTTTCCAGGCAACTTTCACTCCCTTTTTTCTTTTCATCTTCTTTCTTTTTCCTTTTTTTCTTCTTCTCGGCCGGTCTTGGCTCCCGTGATTTCCAATGGTGGCGTGACGACGGCGTTCGGCTGGTGGTGCAGTGATCTCCTTGTGGTAAGCCATCTTCTCCCCCCCACTTTGCTTCTTCGTTTCTTCCAGTGTCCCCTTTTTTTTTAATCCATGCTCCTCCTCTTTTTCCTTTTAAATCACCCTGACAGTGTCTTTTTTTTTTTAATTCTGACTTCCTCTTTTTTTTATATATATATCTCCAGGCTCCCTCCATTTTTTTTATATCATCCAAACTCCTTTTTTTTTTACTTCTTTTTTTTTAATCTCCAGGCTTCCTCCATTCTTTTTTATATCATCCAAGCTCTTTTTTTTTTCTAACGAATTTCATTGTGTCTATGACAGCATCTGCACAGCTCCATTTTTTGAGCAATTTTTGGCGATATGTGACTTCTCTTGGCGATTTATAGTCTAAAACTTACTTATTGGCGACTGAAATTTGCTACTCTCGGTGGGATCTAGGTATAAAATTTTTCATACATATTTTTGACTTCTTTATTTTGAAGAATAATGTTGTGGCTTTGTTTTTGGATTTGTTTATGGTTTTCATGCAAAGTGTTGGCATTTTTCTTTTTTGTTTAGGCTTTTATTGGTGGATGTTGGTGTTTGGCTTGTGATGGATGAGGTTTGAAGTTGTGGGGGTATGTTTTGATGTCGATGTTTTTTTTTTTCAACTTGTGTCTTGTGTTTTTAGGAGAACAAGATGGAGAGAAAAACTGTTGGGAAAAAGGGTCGTAATGTGGTCAGGGAGCAGGGGGAGACGAGTGAGGAGGCTCCCCTTTTTGATTCAGCCCCTTATATATCCCTTAGTGACGACGATGGGTCCCCTTCGGCTAGTCCCAAGTTATCTCGAACCAAAACCAGTAAAAAATCAAAGATTAAAGGCAAACACCCAGCTAAGCCAGTCCATAGAAAAACTCGTGCAAAGACATCCAGACCCAAATCTTTTGTTCATGTCAGCATTCTAGAACCTCCCATGATCTCTCCCTCTGTCTCTGCAGCTCCTAAGCTCTATGCACTAGGGGGTAGGCTGGCTACTCCGAGAGATTTAGAAAGGGTTAGAGACAAATACAACATACCTCATTCTGTCCACCTTAGGGTACCTCGTAAGGGCGACTGCCCCGAGCACCCTCATTCTAATGGTGTTGCTCTTTATATCGACCTTTTTGACTTAGGTCTCTGTGTACCTCTTCAGTCATTTTTTAGAAAAATGTTTACTACGATGAAAATTGCTCCCGGACAGTTATCCTTACCCGGTTGGAGATTACTCATGGGTCTGGAGGTTTTGTGGCTAGATATTTTTGGGGAGGATATTTCTTATGGAGATCTAAGGGGGCTTTATCAGTTGAAGAAGCCCGTTGGTTTATCTGTAGCCTATTTTGCTACTTGGGGTGTTCATGGTAATTTGGTGAGACCAGATCCTTTGCTGAAAAGGGCTACAGATTTGGGTGGTTTGTGGCTGAGGGTGAGTGGGGGAAGAGCATTCCAACGGGGAATGAAGTTGTGCAAGTTCGAAACTTCTTCAATGAAGATAGTATGTGTTTCTTTCCTCTTCTCTCCCTTTCTATGTATATATACACCTCTTCGCATGAATTTTCTTCTTATTCATTGTTTTTTGGGATTTTTGCAGACATCACTTGGACCAAGGGAACGTGCCCAATCCATGAAGTGGGGAGAAAAGTGAATAGTATTATAGAGAAGTTCCAGATTTTGCAGAGTGAGGGTGTTGTTCTGTGCACTTCCTGGTTGGCGAGAGCTGCTCTGATTAAGGAGAGTTTTCAGTCTTCTTCAGGGGGCGATTTACGTATGGCTATATGGTGTTGCTGGGGTACCCCGCCTTCATTGGTTTTGTGGGGTGCCCCCTTTATTTGAACAAACTTTTTTTTTATGCTTTGGTGGCCATCTCTTATTTTTTCTCAATGTCCCTTTTTGCCAATGACGACTCTGTTGTTTATTTTCCTGATTTGTCTCTTTGTCTCACCTCTTTTTTTGTTGGATAGGCATGGACCCTTTTGGCGAAGATTTTGATGCCTTCTTTAGTCGCATGAGCGGCAGCTCCTCCGGTACCTGGGTACCTCCGCAAAAGGTGACCAACCTCCCGTCGTTCCAGGCTGCAAAAGGCAAATTGCTCGTCTCCTCTCTTGGGGGTTCTCAGGGTACCCCGGCTACCCACAAGAGAAAGTTTAGCTCCCTTTTCTTGGCTCCTGGAGACCATATGGAGGGCGAACTGGATCCGGTGGCTAACAAGCGGATATCGCACCTGACTGATTGCTTCTTTCATTCCTCTGAGAGTATTTCCACGGACATGGCAATGGAGGCGGATAAATTAGATTTAAATGAGTGCTATAGCCGAGCGCTCAAAGCTTGTCATGACGTGAGCGCCTCTTACTTTTTTTTTACTTTTTTTTTAATTTTTTTATATTATCCTGACTCCCTTTCCTTTTCTTTACTATTATTTGTGTAGGCGGCTTTCTACTTTAACCACGGTCTCCGAGACCTTAGTGGCATCTCGACTGCACAGACCGAGGTAAAGAAGCTGCGAGGTGAGGGTAGGCTCGGCCAATCTCGGGAAGAGAAGCTAGGAGAAGAGGTCAGGGCTTTGCAAAGGCGCTTAGATGACCACGCCTGGGAGAACAGTCGATTGTCTAGGAAGTTGGAAAAGACGGAGTCTAAGCACAGCGAGCTACTATCTCACCAACTGGAGATGATGGACAAGGCCTTTACTCTTATCATGACTGAGGTATGGAGCGTCGAGCCTGAGTTGGTGGTAACCCGGGTGGAGAAATTGGTGGACAAGTCGGCCATCCTTAAAGCGATAGAGGACAAGAGGGCTACCCAGGCTCCCCCACTCACAGCCCACAGCAATCTTCGGGGGTACCCCAGGCGAATCTCCCTTCGGTTAGCGCTGTTTATGCGGGTAGCAGCTCTTTGGCTGTGAGTGTTCCTGTTGATGCCCCTGTTGAGGGGAACGATGGAGAGGATGTCCCTCTTTCTGCTTGATCTTACTTGTTATTCATAATTTTGTCTCGAGATGTCTTAGCAACTTTCTTTCTTTGCTTCTGTACCTTTTATAGTATGGTATTATCCTTTTGATGTGTTGGGATACTTGTCTTTTGGAAGGTTGCCTCGACAATCTTGCCTACTCGTTCGTATTAACTTCTGTAATATACTTTATTTGGTGTGCCATTGAATTCCTTGCTTATGATTGATTTGCGTAGCCTTGCGGGGGTTCCTCGGGTGCCCCAGGTACCCCCCCCTGATGTATTTTTGGCGCTTTCGTGGTGATTTCCGTATATGTGCTCACTGCTCGTCTTAATAAAGATTATGGTGTATGTCAAAATAATTTAATAATTCGCACATCATCATAAGACAAAACGAAATTCATATTTGGCACAACTAGGATAAAATCAAGATTATGGCGTATCTCAAATAGACTTGTGGAGTTTCTTGGGTACCCCGGGTACCTTTTTTTTTTCTTTTTTTCTTTTTTTTTCAGGGACCTTCTTGGCCCTCTTTCTTGCAGAAATAGTAAAAAACATGCTTGTTTTGACATCCGCTTCCAGTCAATATTTAATAAAATAATGCGAATAGAGGGGCATGCTTGCGTACCTCGTTTCCTTTATCTATTCTTTACTTGGCTCAAGTAAAAGAATTGAGGTGTGGGCGTGTGCATACCTTAACGGAACCTCATGGCGCTAGGGTATGCTGGTTTACCTCGCCCTCGGGCCTTCTCTGACCCTCTCTATTTAATTTTGTTGTATTATTTCTTATTGGTGTTGACCTCGAACAGATCTTCACGATCGAATCGAGTCAGATACCTCAGGTTGCCCTGATTATCTTGAAATGGAGCAATTATAGCTGAATAAGACATGGTGTAATAAAATAGAGTTACATTAATGGCGAAAATTTAATCATAATCACATTCGGTAATCAAAAGGAGAACATTACATAAGACTGACTCATTGTCCCAATGAGAATAGGAAACCGTATAGATATCCACTCTCTAGGACTTAGGGAATTAAAAATTTCACTTGCACATGTGGGGTACCCTAAGTACCTTTCATGGCTTTACCACATTGCACACATAGTAAAGAAAATAAGAGATAGATAAAGTGAACGATAAGGTTTAAGACACTGTCCTCATGTTAGTAGTACTTCTTCAGCATTGCGGCATTCCAGGGATGCTTGACGATTGTTCCATCCATGTGGAGTAGTCTATATGCCCCCGAACTTATCGGCTTGTCTATGCGATATTGGCCTTCCCAATTGGCTCCGAAAGAGCCCTCCGAGGGTACCCGGGTATTCTAAGTTACCTTTCGTAGGACTAAATCCCCTTTCTTGAATGATCTGGGGCGTACCCTCTTATCATATAAATTTGAAACGCGATGCTGGTATATTGCAACCTTCAATTCTGCTTTGGCCCTTTTTTCTTCAACAAAATCAAGATTGGACGCAATCAAAGAGGCATTCTCGGCTTCATCGAAGTATGCGGTTCTGTGAGAGGGTATCCCGATTTCAGCTGGAATGACTGCATCAGTCCCGAAAGCCAGAGAAAATAGGGTTTCCCTAGTTGAAATATTCTGAATTGTCCGATAGGCCCAAAGAACGCCGGGTAACTCGTCTACCTAAGCTCCATTCCTTTCCTACAGCCTCTTGTTTAGGATACCCTTGATGATTTTGTTGATGGCTTCCACTTGTCAATTAGATTGCGGGTGAACCGGAGAAGCAAATCGGTTGGCTATCCCAAGTTCCAAGCAGAAATTCTGAAATTTTTCGTTATCGAATTGCTTCCCGTTGTCCCTGACAATTGTATTAGGGATACCATATCTGCATATGAGGTTCCTCCAAACAAAATCAGTGGTTTTTCTCTCTGTAATGCTTGCCAACGGCTCCGCTTCTACCCACTTTGTGAAGTAGTCAATGGCTACAATTGCATACTTAACTTGTCCTCTACCAGTTGGTAGTGGGCCAATGAGATCTATACCCCAAACCGCAAATGGCCACGGAGAAGACATGACAGTTAACTTTTCGTGTGGAAGGTGGGGTACCTTGGCAAAGCTCTGGCACTTGTCATAACTTTTGACCATGTTTTTGGCATCCTCCTACATCATAGGCCAATAAAATCCTTGACGAAGGGCCTTCTGTGCCAGTGATTGTGCTCCATAGTAGTTACCGCAAATCCCTTCGTGTATCTCTCTCATGACATATTCGGCATGTTCATTTCCCAAGCACTTTAAGTAAGGGAGGGAAAACCCTCTTCTGAATAAGGGATCCTCGATGAGACAATATCGAGCAGCTTTGTACTTTAGCTTCCTTGTTTCATTCTTGTTTGAGGGCAGATCCGCACTTCTGAGCTATCCTATGATTGGTTGCATCCAAGGTACCCCAGCAGTTATCGACCCTATTTCTTCTGGCTCAAGTAGATTAACATTGGGTGTAGGTACGTACTCAGCAGTGATTGGACCAACCGACTGAGTTGCATCGAAGGAAGCCATTTTGGCGAGGTTGTCAGCTTCACAATTTTCTAATCGTGGAACTCTTTCCACATTGACCTCAGCAAATTGAGATATTAATTCTCTTGTTCTCCCGAGGTACCCCTTCATATTTTCTTCCTTAGCATGATATTCTGAGTTGATCTGACCGACCACCAATTGAGAGTCACTTTTGATGTGGACTCTTTTTGCGCCCAAGGCCTTCGACATCCTTAGCCCCGCTATCATAGCTTCATACTCGGCTTCGTTGTTTGAGGCCTTGAACCCGAATTACAAGGCATAACATAACTTCACCTTATCCGGATCGATGATTATTACTCCCGCACCGCTTCCGTACGAGTTGGAGGAACCATCCACATAAATTTCCCAGACACGCTCATCTTCAATAGCTGATGTAGTTTCGCCCAGATACCCTGGGATCTCCTCACCCCTGGAGTCATTGGCGAATTCTGCAATGAAATCGGCGATGGCTTGGGCTTTAATAGCTGAGCGTGGCTTGAAGATGATGTCGAACTCACTCAATTCAAGAGACCAGCGAAGAAGTCTTCCAGACATTTCTAACTTCTAAAGGATTTATTGAAGAGGAAGGTTTGTTACAACGGCAATGGTGTGGGCCTAAAAATACGGCCAGAGTTTCCTTGCAGAGATTACCAAAGCCAAAACCAGCTTCTCTGTCGCGGGGTACCTCTTTTTCGCATCCACCATTGCCCTACTAGTGTAGTAAATAGGCTGTTGCACCCCGTCTTCATCTTCTCTAAGCAACACCGAGCTAGTGGCGTGCTCGGAAACATCGAGGTACAACAGAAGCACTTCTCCATGCTTAGGTTAGGCGAGCAACGACGAATTAACGAGGTACTTCTTTAGCTTCTGAAAAGCCTCTTCGCATTCGGCGGTCCATTGGAGCTTTTTTCCCGCTTTCAAAGCTTTAAAAAATGGCTTGCACCTATTGGTGGCCTTGGAGATGAAACGACTCAAGGCGGCTATCCGGCCAGTTAAGCTCTGGACTTCCTTGATGGTACTTGGTGACTTCATCCCAAGAACCGCCCGGATTTTGTCAGGATTAGCCTCAATTCCCCGCTGTTGTACCATAAATCCAAGGAATTTACCCGAAGTCACCCCGAATGCGCATTTCTCAGGATTTAGGTGCATCTGATGCTTTCTTAAAATATTGAAGGTGTCTCTGAGGTGCCCGAGTGATCACTGGCGCACCCTGACTTTGTTATCATATCATCGATGTACACCTCCATAATACGACCGATTTGCTGTTTGAAGACCTTGTTCACCAAACACTGATAGGTGGCCCCCGCATTCTTCAAACCAAAAGGCATAACCTCGTAGCAGTATAACCCACAGTTGGTGATGAAGGCCGTTTTATCTTGATCAGGCTCGTACATTGGAATTTGGTTGTACTCGGAGAAAGCATCCATGAAACTAATCATCTCGTGCCCAGCCGTAGCATCGACCAGCTGATCTACCCGGGGAAGCGGGAAGCTATTTTTAGGGCAAGACTTGTTTAAATCCGTGAAATATACACACATGCGCCATTTCCCGTTAGACTTCTTAACCAATACAACATTTGAGACCCAATCGGGATACACCACCTCCCTAATAAACCCCGCTGCTAGCAATCGGTCTACTTCTTGTTCGATGGCGTCATAGCGTTCCTGGTTGAAAGCTCGACGTTTTTGCTTGACAAACCTATGATGTGGATCGACATTGAGCTTGTGACAGGTGATGGAAGGCGGGATACCCGGCATGTCCGCGTGAGACCAAGTGAACACATCTAAGTTTTTCTTTAAGAACTCAATAAGCTGCTCTCAGTGTTGGTCAGGGAGGTTGGAGCCTACCTTGACCATCTTGGTTGGGTCCTTACTGCAGATCAAAACAGACACAAGATCCTCAACCGGTGTTCCTCACTTTTCATCTTTCGATACCCGGGGATTCAGGGGTACCTCGACTTCTCTCATTGATGCTGAATTGGGAGTTTGGGGTACCAGTGGTGCCCCAGGAGCTACCGCATCTACTTCTATTGGCCCAACTTCATACGGCGCACGGGGTACCTGGGAGTTCGTGGACCGTTGAGCTTTCTTACATGCAACTCTCCGGCGTCTAGCCAGTGCCCACTTGGATAGGCTGATAAATGGCCTTGTGCTGACGGGGTACCCCTCCAGGAACATATTGGTGGCAATTTGATAGCTCACTTTCGATGCGATCGAGTAACACCCTCGAGCCGATTGCTGATCCTCTTTGATCGTGATAATTTCCCCAGTAGTTGGAATCTTCATGGCGAGGTCATGCATGAAGATTGCCGCCTTAGTTGTTGCTAAGAATGGTCTTCCTAAGATGATATTATAGGCGTCTGGGTGATCCACAATAAGAAAATCGATCATATGAACAACACGGTGAGGTACCTTACCAAGTGTAACGGGCAGCGTGATGATGCCCTTTGGGATAACTATATCACCAGCGAACACAATAAGAGGTGTAGCACATAGGGTTATCTTTGGCGATTCAATCAATAGTTGATCCAAGGCGCTTTTGAAAATGATATCCACGGAGCTGCCGGTGTCTACTAGAGTTCTTACTACCTTACCAGTAGCAACCTTCAACGTAATTACTAAGGCGTCGTCATGGGGTACGAGACATCTTCAGTATTTTGCTCTGTGAAAAAGATAGGCGGGGGATGGTGGGGTACCCCAGATACCCTAAGTTGATTTTGACAAGCGAAGTTCACTTCTTTTCCAAGGCGATCCAAAATTAGTAGCTTGTTGTAACGTTTGATGGCTTGCTGTAACGTTTGATGGCCCGTCTAGATTCCCCAGCGAGGGTAGGACCCCCTGTTATCATTCGAACATACACGCATTTCTTAGACCCCTGGGGTATCTCGGCTTCGGGATGAGGGTTAGAACCTTGTTTACCCTTATCTTGCTCCGAGAACTTCCTTGCCTCACGCATATCAACCACAAATTCCTTGAGATACCCACTCAGAACCAATGGCTCAATTTCTTCCCTCAAGTGAAAGCATTCGACGGTGCTATGGCCGAAATCTTCATAAAACTCACAATACTTCAAGCTACGCTTCATATTGGGGTATTTCCGAATTGGCTTAAGTGGGCGAAGTATCCCCGTATCCCTAATATGGTAAAAAATTTATTCTGAAGATTGATTCAAATGGTGGAAAGAGTTATATCTGGGTTTTTGTGGTGCTTCCCGTTGTTCTGGCGGTAGCGGTGGGCTATGTACTCGGGGTGCTCGGGAGGGTACCTGAGGTACTCGGGGTACCTAAGTTACACTAGGGATATTCAGTCCTCTCCCACGTGGGGTTAGACGAGGTGGGCTGTGTACCTGGGGTGCTCGGGAGGGTACCTAAGGTACCTCAGCTCTCTTAGGTTTCTCCTTGTTTCTCACAACTTCGACTCTATCTTCCTCCCACTTTAGGTTACACTTCTCATCAATTTCTATTTGTTGCAAGGCTCGAAAACGAGCTTCCCCATATAAAAGAGGGCGGTGTTTTTGAAATGACCGCCATAACTTCCCCAAACGCAAATTCTTTTCAAAATGAGTGAGAGTATGTTGGTGACCAAATGTACCGGTACGCAACACCTCTTGGTGGAAGCGGGTTACGTACTCAGCTAAAGATTTCGAATCCCCTTGCTTGATGAAAGCAAGCTTGGAGGATGCTATATCTTGGGCGGATACATAACCAAGCTCATGAACAAAATCTTTTAGGAGCTGGTCTAAGGAGAATACACTACCTACCTTTAACGATCGGAACCATGACTTGGCTGGTTCGGTGAGGATATGCGGGAACATCCGGCACATAGCATTGTTGTCCACTCCTTTAATCATCATCTGGTCACGATATAACTCAACATGATCCATGAGATCTGAGGTACCCGAGTATTGTTGTATTTGAGGCATGATGAACGCTTCCGGGAGAACCGCTGTCCGAATCTCTATGGTGAATGGCGAGTTATGCACTGCTGGCGTTATAGCATTGGTGGGGTTTTGTTTTTCAAAAAGGAGCTTCACTTGAGCTTCGATGTACTCCATTTTTTCTAGGAACTCGCGGGGTACCCCAGGTGCACCTGAAGAGGCCGCTGTTGTCTGGGAAACTCTTTTGGCGTTCAACTTGTACCGGAGATCTTCATGGGCTTTTTGTTTGCGTTTGATACCCTGGCTACTACGGGAATAACAAGAGGCAGTGGAGCGTTCTTCCCGGGAGCCGGCGGCTTGAAACTTTGAACGGGTGCCCGATGGCCCATGCTTTGGTCTACTTCCCTCCGGTATTTCAGATCTTGGTATGATCTGTTTCTCACCGCGTGGAGGCGGGACATCTTGAGTTACCGGAGAAATGGCTACTTCGGGTACCCGAGATCCTACTGCTCTGAGAATCGCATGAGCTAAATCCTCAAAGTGTTTATGAGTAACGGGCTCCTCGTCGGGTTGAATACCAGCTGATTGCTTAACTGATTTGCCTTTCTCTAGGCGGGGTGCCCTCCTTATCAAGTCACCCCTCTCATCACCGCTGTGATCCTCTGTTCCATCATGACCTAGCATTTGGTTATCAGCGGGTACGTCGGGTGCCATGGCTGTGCAAGCACACGTGTGGAAGATTTTTGCTCATGTCCCCATAGACGGCGCCAATTGTTTGCGGCTGATTTTGGGTTAATGAATAAAAAAACCACAAAACCAACCCAAGAGCAATAAATTTATATTTTTGTCGAGGAGTGGGGTACATCGCTTGTTCGGCACGTGCGGGCTGTTTGGGCTTTTTGTAGAGTGGAGGAGGATTGAGATGACGGAAGATATAGAGGAGGTCTGACTTCAGGTGCAGAGAGCTGGTGAAACTCGCCTTAAACCTGCAAAACAACTAAAGAAAAAGGTCATAGGTGGAGCCGGGGGTGGCCGGCGACCACACTCCGACGCTCAAGTCAGAATTGGGTTATCTCAGGTTAGAGAGCTTGCAAGCTCTCGGTAATGGAGATTTTGAGGTTGAAGAAACCCTAGTTTTCTCTGTAGTCAGTGTGTTCCTTGGCAATAAAATTCAAACCTGAGTATTTATATGGTGTACCTCGGTCGCCGTGCCACCTGGCGCTATTTTAGTGGCGTTCCCTGCTGTCATGTCAGGAATATTCTTATTTTCATGAGTATGGTGGCTTAGACGTTTCAAAAATATCAGTGGAGGGTAAGTTTGTGGCGTATTCACGTGCTGGGCGTAGTGGAGTGGTCTCGCGTACCTCTGCAATTCCGTTGTAATTTTGCAGGCATAGCAGGAAAAACTGGTGGTCCCAACTGTCACAATATCATACTTTTGGCGGATTCGCTAGTGTGACAGGCGGCTGTCTCCTCTTTTGCGGCACGATATTTCCTTATTTTTTGATACGTATCAAACTGATCTTTTTCAGACTCGGGGCCCACATATCCCTTCACATATTTATGAAGACTTTTGTATCTTTTCATGGTGTACCCGAGGTACCCCCGGAGTGCTTAGGGTAGCCGGGGTACCTAGGGTACCCGAGGTACCTAAGGTACCCGAGATAAATTAATCTCTTAAATATTAACGCGTGGCGCTTCATCATTAGCCTCATTTTTCCTTCCTAAACATCAGGTAATTCAAGGATGGGGTTTTTCATTTATTATTGTTGTTGTTGTTGTTGCTATAATTATTATTATTTAGATTGATTGAAATTTGAATATATATTTAAAGGGAAAGGAGAAAATTTGATATTTAGATATTTATTATACTGTAGTAATTAAAAATTGATTAATTGTTTATAAATTATAACAATCCGTATGTTTGCAAGTAGTCATAGTTTCATACAAATGAAATCTACTTTGATTTAGTACATGATTTATGACTCTCGAGATAATGAAATCCTTGCTAAGAATAGTTTTATCATGCCATTGTTATCACTTAAGTTGAAAAGAGAAACAAAAATTATGAGACTAGTTGAATAACTAACTTCGCAATACTAGAAAAAATTAAATTCATGTTACTAATGATTATCGGATTTGGTAAGTCTAGTCTCTAAAAGGTAAAAGCAAGAAATTGCATTATAACAATATCAAGTTTATTATTTGATGAATTATGCTTAGCATTTAAAATTTTGTTATAAAGAAATGCTATTATGTTTTGAAATATATAGTGCACATCTCTTTATGAACTTAACCAATATTTGAAGAACTTTGTATTATTGTAAGTTCTAATCATCCTTTTTTTTTAATAATTCTATTGTTAATCATAATGCACTTTTATGTATATTGTACTTGGTTGGATAAGGTATTTATTTAAAATGTTTTGAAAACTTTAATAGTGTTGTGTCCATTGATATTGTCTATTTTGTATATGGTAGTTGGTTGGATAAAATGCTTGCACCTCAAGACAATGTTCATAAAGTCAATAGAAACCTAACGAGCAAAGTAGATATAAAAGAATAGTTTTGGCTAAATTCAACAGATAGTTCAATGAGTTTGGCAAGATATGTATATAAATTATAAGTAATTTTTATTTATTTGTATCTTTCGTATTGGTTATGTGCACACATAATTGTTGCATTATTTTTAACTATTTTTTTTATTAAGAGGGGCTCTTAACAGAGCTAAGAAATAACAAGGCGGGGATAGACTACCCCATAATTATCTTGGGACATAAACTGGAACACTCCTTTAGGAGGAGAGTTCAAAATATGAAGTCCTAGCGGGAGGGAACAAGCTAAAGTAGCCAAATAATCCGCGGTAAAATTAGCCTCCCTGTAAACATGAGTAATTTCCACCCGCCAGTTGCGTCTGATAAGTTCTTGAATAGCACGAATGAGGGTAGAAAACTCATTGGGATTCACCATGTTATTCTTCACAAGTTGAGTAACGCAGCGACTATCAACCTCAACATAAAGCCAACAGATCCCTTTATTCCACGCAAGAGTCAACCCTTGGTAAAGACCCCATAATTCCGCCGTAGTCACTGAACAATTCCCCATATTCATCCTAAATCCAGAAACCCAATGACCACTGTGGTCTCGAATCAGGCCCCCTGCAGCAACTACGCCATTCACTTTGCAGGCACCATCTGAATTCAACTTGCACTATGGACAATTCAGAGGCGACCAACCAATCCATTTGTTGACTTTTTTATTTGTCAAGCTCAAAGAAGACCCTTGAATTAAAATCACCTCCTCCATGCGAGCCTTGACATCATTAACCATGGATAAACTGTCCATAGCTAATCCATTCACCCAGAACTGGTTCCTTCAAAACTATAGTCTCCATATCGCTATACCAAAAAAGCAAACCCAATTTCGAACTCCAGAAATAGGCCATGCATTCTGGAGATTATTCATCATCCATTCTTTAAAAGGAGCTTGGAAAAAATGCTGCCTCATTGCTACTGGAATCACTCGATACCAAAAACCTTTCGTACCCATGCAATCTCTTAAAACGTGCAAGATATCATCAATCGAGGCCCCACATCTATCACACTCAGTATTTATCACTATGTGGCGCCTTGCAATTTCAGCTTTGGTTTTCAACCGGCCATGAAGAGCTAACCAAATGAAAACTTTAACACCCTGAGGGCCTTGCCACTTCCAAACCATATTCCAACTAGTATCCTATAAAGAATTATCTGGAGAGCTGATAACATTATAAGCCGAGGAGGCCGAGAAATTCCCTTTATTAGAATGCGACCAATAGAATTGATCCGAACCTAACAAATCTGAGGGAAGATGTATGGATGCAATCTTCATGATGGCCGAGTGAGGGAGAAAATGATCAAATAATGCCCAGTTCCATTGCCCATTCGCTGCCACACAATCAGCAACCATTAAGTTAGTGAGGTGATCGGGAATAGGAGAAGTGACCTGGTTCGCAAGGGGCTTATCCTTATACACCCAACAATCCCACCAAAAACGGATTCTTTTACCATCACCAACAGACCAGCTCCTACTTAACATCGTATCACTCCAAATCCTTCCAATAGCTTTCCACATATGAGATCCATAGCGAGTCGGCAAGGACAGTGAGGGGTTGGAATTATTAACCTTATATTTTGTACACAGAACTTGAACCCATAGGCTATCCTTAGCTGAGATGATTCCCCAACTAAGCTTCATTAAAAGCGCTTTATTCATCACGTTTAGCTCCTTAAGTCCTAAGCCTCCATAAGCCTTTGGTTTGCACAATGTATCCCAGCTAACCATACTCATCCGCTGCTGATTTAAGGTACCACTCCATATGAATTTCCTGCATGCTTTATCAATCTTCATATTAATTCCAATGGGGAGGCTAGTTGTTTGCATTGCGTAAACTGGGATAGCTTGTAAAACTGTCTGAGTAAGGGTTATTCTACCAGCCAAAGACAACAGAGAAGCATGCCATCCCGACAGACGCCTTTCCACTTTGTCAATAATGTTCTGATATGTATGCTGTGATACACGAATATGCAGCAGCGGCATCCCAAGGTACGTGCCCAAGTCCTTGGTTATGGAGAAACCAAGTTCAGCCCCAATTCTTTTCATGTCCCGAGCCGAAATATTTTTGGAAAAGAAAACTTGAGATTTAGCCTTATTAACTTTGGCTTCCGAGCTCTGGAAAAAATTATTCAAGACCATATTTATCACCCCAGCTTGTTCAATGTCTGCTTCAGCCAAGAGTAAGAGGTCATCGGCAAAAAATAAATGAGTAAAAGGGGTACCACGACGAGCAAGTCGAATTGGCCGCCAATCCCCAGCAATGACAGCTCTATTAATCCCATGGCTGAGCCTCTCCACACAAAGAACAAAATATACGGGGAAAGATGGTCTTCTTGTCGTATACCATGGGAGGGAACGAACTTATCAGAAGCTTCACCATTCCATAATACTCTCATTGTAGTTGAAGTAATACATGCTATAATGATCTGGATCATATCTCTAGGTAGTCCCGTTTCCTGCAGCGTCTCATAAATAAAATCCCAGTTAAGTCTATCATACGCCTTTTCGAGATCTACTTTAATCGCCATGAATCCTTTCTTCCCCGCTTTCTTGCGCATGAAGTGAATAACTTCTTGGACAATCACAATATTATCAATGATATGACGGCCAGGCACAAAACTAGTTTGCTGAGGACCAATAAGAATCGGCATTAGGGCCTGCAGTCTGTTAGCCACAATTTTAGAAATGGTTTTGTATGCCACTATGCATAAACTAATCGGTCGATACATTTTTAGATTAACCGGATGGTCAACCTTTGGAATGAAAACTAGAAGCGTAGTGTTAATATCCTTCAAAATACTGGCGCTGCTGAAACTATTCTTTATAAATTTACAGAAAGAGTGGCCAACGATATGCCATTGGGATTGGTAGAAAATCGCATGAAGACCATCTACACCAGGTGCCTTTAGTGGCTTCATGCTAAAAATAGTCTATCAGATTTCATTATCCTCGATGGGAGCCATGAGCCCGTGAATGAGAGCTGCATCAAGGATAGGGAAGCAGCCCCTGACTGGATATGGTCGGAAAGCCAAAGTCTCACTAGTATAAAGGGTCGAGAAGAAAGCCGTAGCATGCTGCTTAATAATTTCATTATCCACAATCCATTCCCCATTAGCATTCTGGATAGTTGTGATACGATTTCTTCTACGTCTGGCCAACATTTTTTTGGTGAAAAAAAGCCATATTTCTATCCCCTTGGAGAAGCCATTCTTTACGAGATTTTTAAAGCCACAAAATTTCCTCTTGTGTAAGAATTTCCTCTAACTCCTTCTTCAGCTTGAGCTCTAACCTGGCCAAACTTCGTCGGGACTTAGTTTCTAACACCTTTTGAATCCCCCCCAGGTGTGCTAAGATCCGTCGCTTCTTTTGAAAAATATTCCCAAAATGGTCTCTATTCCATTCCAAGGGCTTCTTCACAAAAACATCAGCAGCATTTAGATACGACAAACTATTAATCCAAGCATTAGAGACAAACTCCCCAAAATAATTGTCTGTAAGCCATGCAGCTAAGAAATGGAAAGGTTTTTATCCCCTAACGCTACTGGCATCATTATTAAACCGAGCTAAGATGGATCTATGATCTGAAGTAATTTTTGGCAGATGTAAAACTGCATTGTCTGGATACTTGTTTAGCCACTCTGTATTTGACATAGCTCTGTCCAGCCTCTTCATAAGAAAACCACGAGACCAAGTGAATCGGGGACCATAGAAGTTTAAATCAAACATTCCATTCTTATCTAACCAACTCTTGAACAGACCACACACCCCAGAAATATATGTAGAGCCACCTTTCTTCTCATCAGCACAAAGAATAGAATTGAAATCGCCTCCCACCAGCCACGGGCCATGAACCGTTCTAGCCAAGAAATCAAGGTGATCCTACAACTGCCGTCTCAAAATAGGATTAGGGCTCGCATACACAGCTGTGATCCAAGTTTCAAGAATATTATTCTTTGAAATTTTGAAATTGACGAATTGCTTATGATTGAATAAGACTTCCATCTCAAAATAACCCCGCCAAAGAATCCAGATACCTCCAGAAAAACCCGTAGCTTCAATACGATGAGAATACTCAAATCCGCTGCATTTAATAAAATCATCGGCTTGCTTCCCACTGATTTTAGACTCCATTATAATAACCATGGAAGGGCCATAATTTTTTATAAGGGTATTAAAAGAGCGACGAAAACCCTTTGAGGCCGCCCCCTGTACATTCCAAAAAAGAATTTCTAACTTCATGATATAAAGATTGGAGAAAAATAGAACCTTACTGCAGCGGATGAGATGCCTCTTCTGTTAGGTCCATGGCCGTTTCTTCAACAAGGGACACATCACCTTCTGAAGAGTCAGCCCTGTCCTCACTTGTAGCCACATAATCACTATCATTCGTGTCGTCTTCCATGTCCATATTAGCAGCTAAACTCGTGAGATTGGGAAGGTCACCGTCTAATTCGGACAGAGTGATATGCCCACCAACACTGTTTTGGCCATTGGAGGTTTTAGGATGGACATCAGCAGAGAAAGAGATGGTCGAATGATGGAGGGGGTTTAAACTAGTAGGAACGTATACAGGCATAAGTAAAGGAGTGGGGCTTGCATGGTTTGCATGGAGGTTGGTAACACCTCGTGAGACATGTGTGTGAAAAGGGCTTTGAGGAGCTGTGTTTTCTTTAGTATGGGTTATCGCATGCAGTCCAGTAGATGTTCCCATGTGCCCCGGTTCTGTTGGCTTAGCTGATTTGTGAGCATCTGTCCTTCTAGTGAGTTTACTTTTTGACGACAAAGTAGGGCTAGAATTAATTGTATTGCTATCTCTATGTGTCTGTTCCATATGGGCATCATGTTTCTCCTCATGGTTTGATTCTCCTTCCCCGAGATTAGCTAAGATATTGAATTGCGATTCCTTCCCATACTGCCCCCGAAAAACTTGCTCAGTTGCCTGATTAGAATTGCTTTCCTTCTCCACTCTCGGCTTTCCTTTGCGAGCCACTACCATCCATAGCCCAAATTTTGGCTCATTTCGGCTGTCGTTTATGGCCTTACTCATCCACTGCTGCTCCGCCGGACCACCTGGGATAGGCACATCGTCCTCCGTCGGACCATTATTCTCCCTATCTGAACAGTTTTCTTTGTAATGGCCGTACTTCCCACAGTGGAAACAAATAACTAGAAGATTATCATATTCAACTCTCTGTATTTTACCATCCAGATGAAACTGTGAAATTAGAGAGCTCTTAAGATCTATTTCTACTGTTATTCGAGCGAATTTACCCCTCTGTGCAGATTCTGTAGTATAGTCGATACGGATAACCGAACTAATGATTTGCCCAAGCCGTTGGAGTATTTTCTTGTGGTAATAATGCAGAGCCATGCCCGGGAGACGAATCCAAGCCACCACTTTATCTATCTCCCCTTTAGAACTATCAAAGTGAGGTGACCATGGTTGTACCGTCAGATAATGTCCCATAATAGTCCAAGGTCCAGATGTTAAAACATAATCCGCATCTCCTGCATTCTTGAAACGGACCAAGTAAAAATCATTCTCTAAATCAATGATGTTAAATCCCGGTGTCAAATTCCACAACGATTCCAATCTGTTACACAAAGCCCTGTATCTAATGCGGCGACCTAAAAGTTTAACCACAATTGTATTCTGCCAAGGCTTGATCAACTGCTCATGAACTTTCGGTGAAAAAGTTATGGATGGCATAGAATCAGTATTCATAAAAATTACATCCTCCGAATTTAAATCTAAATCGTCGTCGCTGCCAAACAACTCTTCCTTTGTATCCTTTTGTGACTTCATTAATTGGTCTCGAAAGGAGAAGCGCTCAGAAATTTCACCAACATCACTTTGAGCCCTAAACTTGGCCTTCTTGGTGGAGCGATCATCAGCCATGGGTGGGGGAGGGGTTTTCTCAAAGCTTTCCATTCCAGAGAAAACTATTTTTAACTATTTTAATTTAGTATTGCAGTATTGTTGCTGGATTAAGAATGTTGATGGTTGCCTCGGAGATGGAGTTTTGATGCTTGTGAAGAATGTAATTTTCTTCGTAAAGATTTTTTTTTTTTAATGTACAATGTAATGGATACTCAATTTGGAATGTGTCAAAATGATAGAGTTTTTATTGTGATACAGGAAATACTAGTAATTTGAATCTTAAATACTATTTGTTGTACAAAAAATATATGTACTTCTCCAGAGGCTTGATAATGCAGTTTTTGCTAATCCATATTAGCTTAATATGAAAATTAGGCAGTAGATTCAGATATTTCAAAATATTTTCTAATTTATAATGACATTAATTAATTCAGAAATATTATTTTTATTATTCAAAAGTGACTCCCAATACAAAAGCTAGTCATTTGTTCAAATAAAGTTGACAGCTGCTAAAAAAAAAAGAGTCATCTCTTTAGAAATTATGGAGTACAAATATATTATTTGATGACTGCTATTTTATAAATGAGTCATCTATAAAGCATTATAGATAACTCGTAAAAGACGTCACCTATTATTACCCACTTTAGATGATTGTTACAAAGATGATTTTTTTTATCACGTCATTTAATACTTATTTTAAGATTATTTTAAGAGTCATCTTTATCATTTATTGTAGTAGTGAGGGTTGCAGTCGGCAAATGTTATATCAAGAGATTTAATAGTAGATGTGCAATTGAGTAGACAAGCCATGACTCCAATGTCACCATTCTCAGCACTCAGACCAAGCTCCAAATGCTTGAGATTGCGAAACTTCGGTAAACGCTGCGATAAATTTCTTTCATATCGTAAATGCTGCATGCACGATAAAAAGAGGTTCGTTATTACCCAAGTTAGCTAATCCAAAACCTTATAAATAAAAATAAAATACGAATATCTATCCCTACCTTAATACATGTGTCCCGTAGGTGAAGAATCTTCACACTTGAAAGCATTCTAACGAATGTACTGACTCTCCCATCCGAGTTAAAATCAGGAAGTTGCAAGCAAATTTCCGCTTCATCTAATTTGGCCCATATGTCTAAGTCAGACTCATTATCTGAACTTGAAAACGTCATGTAAGCACCACAACGAAAAAGGAATAAATTTTCAAGATTGGGGCTTTTGAGCAGATGATGACTAAAGGTCTTGGGGAGAATGAATTCGGACAGTTGCAAGTTCTTCATCTTTGGGAAGAAAAATTTATCAGGAAATCGAGCCATTGCACCTCCAGCTTTGAGTTTCAGTGTCACCAAAAAATTACAACTAAAAATGCAGGAAGGATAATCACGTAATTGATGATATCTAGCAATGAAGAGACCAAACTCGAGATCAAGTTCCTCAACTGAAGCACTGAATGCTGTAGAGAGCTAGTCCAAATATCAGAAACATCCTGTGAGCACTTAAGTGCGAGTTTGATTATACTCGACTTATTGCCACGCTTTTGCAGAAAATAATCCAGGAATTTAGTAAACCTATGCCGGGTAGTAAAATCACTTTCTAGGAAATTAATAAACCTTTGCCGGGTGGTAAAATCATGTTCTTGAAATCTAAGATAGGGTAGAGACTTCCATAACTCTTGCCACCGTTTTGACACGAGGCTGGTCTGTACAACTTCTTTTACGGGAAGAAATGAGAGGATGTGATGAAGAATTGAATCATGCAATGGACTTATTCGATCTGAATCCTTCTCCTTCTTTTGTTTCTGATGAGTTTCCATAGTATTGACCTAGGAGGGCTCTCACAAGGGAAAAAAGATTTTAATTGAGAAAAAAAATTTGTCAAAGAAATTAGAATACGAAACATATTATATTAGTTGTAATTAATCCTATTCCTAGTAAACTTATGATTCTTATTAAAAAAGGAAAAGGATCCTCTTTTAATCTTTCTTCTCTTTTGAAAAGGCAATGACATAGATTGTTAATGTAAAGAAGGCCGATTAACCAAACTATTGTATATGGCATTTGTTCTTCATTATTTCATGAAAAGAAAAAAAAAACTGAGTAATCAATTATAAATATATATTGGTACCATTTGCGTACGGTCTAAAAGCTCTGTTTTCTATTCATGCTTGCTTCTTGGTTCTTTCCTCGATCACACGAAAACTTTTTGCCACTTTCAGAAATCAGTAAGTTTATCTTCTATTTGATTTGTTGGCATGGAATATGTAATATAGGTATTAGATAAGACCAGCAGCGGCTGCTGGTTGCTAAGTTTCAAGATTCAATAATACCTTAAGTTTGGGTAAGATTCAATTATTGCATACTCCTCCGATAACTATTAATCACAATCTTGTGAAGATCGATATCAGGACAGCACTTAGTCCAAATTCGTTTACCAACTACTCTCGGATTTTAGGTTGGCAAATAGTAATATTTTTATTTGTACCCAAACAAGCTTAGAACTTCTAGATTATATTGGATACAACGGTGGTATTCGATTTATAAATTTCCCCATGTTTCTTAATTAAACTAGATACATGAATAATCATCCATATATAAGGGCTAAACATGCAATTCTAAAAATACATCGCCGGATTATAATCCCCAAAGTCCTAAACCAAGTCTATAGCATGCAGACACCTCTACTGTATATTGTCTCTTAAAATTTTTTACTTTTAGGAAGAAATGTATTTGTATGTAAGATTTTGAGGACTTGTAAAGAAAAAATGTGTTTTTGAAAAAATGATCATCGGTACGGTGAAAATTTTAGTACAAATGAGTAAAATGGTGGTTCAAATAATCTTGTCTCACTAACAAATAGATTTAAGAAAATGCCGGTAGAGATAGAATAGGTGTTTTAAAAAATATCGTCACCCTTTACTCTTTTTTTCCCAGTTTTTTTTCCTTTTTGGACCTAATGCTTTGGAGCCCACAACAAAAACAAAATAAAGGCTATAATTCTTCATCATATATTAATCCTTTAAACTAATATCCATTAACTATCCTCGAACAGTAATACACTAATAGTGTGTTTATTTTCCAGATCGGGAAATTGAAATTCACATTCGAAACTATTAACAATGTTTACTAGACAAATTAAAAGGTGAAATCGAAATCAAAGTAGTGGGAGCCACCTCGATTTGGGTTTGGGGAGTAGGAGACTGATTCCCAAAAGTCTCCTATTTCTAAGAGTAACAATTTAACGCCAACAAAATTCATAAACCCGAATTTATCCTCAGCTCAAAAAAAAAAAAAAAAAGTAGATCGATTTGCAACCAATCTATGAGAATCAGAAGCCATGACTATTTTCGTCGAATGCAGCAGAGCCGATCATCGAATATCAGCACCACACCAATGTAGATTGTCAGCCATGCGCCACTGATCATTGTCGATCATATGCAGCACTCGTCGTCGATTGTCATTGCCACTTTTTGAACTTCGTTGCCACTTGTCGATTGTCTAGCCATTGCTGCCGCTCACTGATTAGTCAAAAATAATGTTATTTTTTGTTGTTGTTGTTGACAATAATTATTAATAACAATAGGAATAATAATAATAATAATCATAATTATTATAATATAATAATAATAACAACAACAATTAATTAAGGGCATGTTAGTGATTTAATACAATTTATTTTGACTCAAGGCAAAGTAAACGCGCTAATGAAATATAGTCAATTCTAATTCTGATTATTACAGTTCAAGTAAACAACTTATTTTGATTCTCACTCTAACACATTCAGATTTCTACCCATTTTAATTCCCATTTAATAAACGCACTATAAATTCATTGGGCAAAATTATCTATAGGGAAACCTTGTAACAGCAAAAACCTTGGGTTCTAGACACTAAACAATTTCACTTGTTTACAGCACCTTGTAACAGCCCAAATCTTAGGGGTATACATACAATTAATTAATTTGTCATCTTCCTTTTTATACTGCCACCACCCCCCCCCCCCCAAAAAAAATTATTTTAGACGATGATGCTGCAAAAAATTCCTGTGAACAAACGAAAAGAATCACAAAATGTTGGTTATTTTTATCTGTCATACATATTCTAACCAATCTACCATTATAACATGTGAACATGTGAAAGAAATCAATAAAAACTAAAATTTATTTCTCAAACGTTTTTACTCAATATCTCCCTCAAATCATTTGTTTAATTTCTTTTTTTTCTGAATTATAAGAGATAAGTTTTATTTACATCCCAAATAAATATAATTTGAATAAATTTTACAAAATAAGTATTTATATAATATTTAAATATTGGGGGAAATTAACATGTCCGTTATCAAACTATAATATTATATACGTACAATAAAGATATCAAACAGCTAATTTTTGCATCAAACTCGTCAATTTAATCATATTGTACCATTTTTTGCAGAGCTTATGGCATCGCGGACAGTAAATGTTCAAATTATATTTGTCAATTCATCATCTATCCGTAATGTTCAAATCATGTTTAATCATAATAAATTTTAAATTTTTATAACAATTATCTATCTATCCATAATGTTATGATAAATAAATAAAAATAGAAAGAAAGATGTAGAGAATAGTAAAAGCTGGTAATGAAAAGGATGTGCTTATGACTGAGTATCCAATCAAATTGGAGTTAGAAAAAGTTTCACAACACACAGCCCCACAGCCTTACTTCCACTGATACAACAGCAGACTCTCAGTCCCTTCACCTGCATATTTATACTTATTATTGCAGATTTGTACTGTGTCTGTGCTGTTTTTGTTTTTGCCCTTTGCCCGCCTGCTACTTTTGCTTTTGCTGCTGCTGGGGCTTGTGTGCTCATAAGCAGAAGCAGCAGCCAAAAAAATAAAACAAATAAATAAATAAATAAAAACCACTGTGCTGCTGCTTTCAGTAAGATTGTATAATTTATACACTTTAAATTCTTTACTAGCCTCTCTGAAGTCTTTAAAATCTTGCTTTTTTATGTACCCTCTTCACGTTTTTTAATAAAGCACTTGTTAAAAAGTTGCTTGACTCCCACAAACAGAAAGCAGAGATGCTCAAGTTGTTTTGCAGTCCACAAAAGATGGCCAGTGACTCTATTAGGGAAATCCCCTCTCCCTAGTTTCTAGTGAAAACAATTAAGAGAGAAACTCCCTTTCCTAGTTTCTAGTATAAACAATTAAGAGAGAATAGACATGTAGACAGACAGGCTGTGTGATAGAAGGAGAGAGAGAGCTAAAGCTAAAGCTAGCTAGGGTTTTGGCAGATGTATGGCAAAACAAACAGCTCCTTCCTGCTGCTCTCCCAGCCTACTAGAGAGAGTTCATGACCATATTTAATTGAGCTCATCTAAATGAGATAAAAATTTAATCATTGATAATAAAAGATTATAAGTGTAGTATACGAAGATTTCATGCATTGCATTTCTTGGACTTCTTATTAGACACAAGTGTTTTACAACAAAAGTGTTAGCGGTATAATGCAGCACATTAGTTAATACTTTATCATATAATTGGGGTTCAAAGACCAAAGAGTTTTCATCAGTTAAGAAATTTCTAGCAGCCATAGGTTACAATCTTACATAGCTACAATCCAGAGGGCCTGCTGCCTAATAACAATTAAATCAATAAGCATTGAATTCAGCTTTTAAGCCACACAACCTGAAAAGATTCATTAGAACACTATATTAGATCATATGAGAAATTATGACACTATCATTAAAACTCATAAGATTAAACCTGTTTATAACTGACACAATCTTGGAGGGAGGGAGGGAGGGAGGGAGAGAGAAAGAAAGAATATTAATTCAACAAAAATTACAACAAAATATTGGACTATTTTGATGCAGATCATGATCTCATTAGTTTAACAACAAAAGGGAAAGCCAAAATTAAAGCTGTGATTTGGGTTCTGGTTTAATATATTACACCCAAGTATACGAAGCAAAACAAAAGCTGAAAACAGAAACTTTGCCTTGCATCTATACTGAAAGTTTGAGGGACAAATCAATAGAATTAGAAGGTCCACATGCATTATTATCACTGTAATAAGCAGTAGGTGTGAACCAAGAAGCTTCACCATGCACTGCAACTGAAGCTTCTTCCAATGGAAATTCCAAGTCCTTCGAAGATGTGCTTTTGCCACCTTTTCCTGGGAAAAATTCATACTCCCTTGGAACATTTCTGCCCACTGAGTTACCGTTTCTGTGAATCAACACCGCTTGTGTGGCCTAATTACAGAAAAACCCCCCAGTTTAACACAAAACGGTCAAAAAATCAATGAAGAATCGTGTCATCATAAAAATTAATAATGAATTATCAGTTGGACCAGTAGATACATATTGTACTGCACTCATATTGCTCTATGCTTAAAGATTAACCTGGTTCTGAAAATTATTGTCATGATATTGGCCAGCATAAAAAGCACTTCTTGCAGCTCTAGCACCATAAACATTCATCCCTTCATAGAAGTTAAAGGTGTTTGTTGGATTGATTAATCCAGGAAATCCCATATTCTCCCCATGGAAGCGCTTCTTCTAGGGAAAAATAAAAGTAAAAAAATAAAAGAATAAAATCAATAAGCACTTAGTTACAAACAACCATATCGTGTGATCACTTGTAAGAAAAAGTAGGAAAAGAACAAAAATAATGTTCCTCACTCTCTTAATAACTTTTTCAAGCACTTGATACATGAAAATATATACATGAATTTTAGAACAACAATCAGTTTTTTCCAAGATGAAATTTCATCAAAAAGAAAAAAAAATATTTTAATACTAAAAACAAATCACATAACAAAAGAAAAGATTGAGAGACAGAGAGAGATTAATGAAAAGCAAAAAACTTTCATCTCATTACTTTTTGTCAAACGTTTTCTCAAGAACCAAACAACTTATGTATACATAACACAAGATCAAATAAACAAAAACTAAAGAAAAAAAACAACAGAAAAGATGCTACCTTTAGGCAAATATCACAATGCTGTTGAGGCAAGACTCCCCACGGCTGCTGGTGATGATGCACATGCATGTTCTTTGGCATTGAAGAGAGCTCTTTCGAGGTCCCAAGCCCAACAAGATTTTTACTCATCAAAACTTGACCCGACCCGCCACCGCCACCACTATGCAAGACTCGGCTCTCTTCCAGAGGATCCAACAATCCATTTCCAACAACAACGGACGGCATACCGTAGTGCCCAGCACCGTGCAGCACCGGAACACTCGGAATCGGCTCTGGAAAGGGCATGTGGGACTGCGAGTGACCATTTTGAATACTGGGTGTGGGTGGGGGCATTTCTTGTTGCCTTAAACGCTCAAGTTGAGCCACTCCCATTCCTCTCTGCGGTGTCTTCTTCTGCTTCTTCTGAGCATTCGCTTTTTTGCTTGGCTTTCTTCCTCTGCCACTCTTCACAATATTAACTCCTGAAGCAGCAGCTTCATGATGATGATCACATACAGTACAAGACATTGTTGCTTTGTATTTTTCCACTTGAGAAAATGTTTCTTTTGAAGATCAAGTGAATCAAAAAGATGAGTTTTATTAATTAATCAAGAGATAGAGATACAGAACTATCACTGTATGTCTTTCTCTCTCTCTCTCTCTCTCTCTCTCTCTCTCTCTCTCTGTTTGCTTTGTATTTGTATAGCGTATGTTTTTGTTTTGTTCTCTTTTAAAGTGAAAAAAAAAAGAAATTGATTTCTCCAAACATGTTTTTATTGCTTCCAAAAAGCACTTCCCTTTTGTCTCTTTTTGATTTCATCTCAATACTATCCCGATATAGTTTGCATGGCAATAGTAAAACGGGACTGAAAAATACCACCTAGCGTTTCCGGTGAAAGAAATTAAAGGCGAGCGAGTGCTTTCCACGGTCCAATAAAATTGTGGAAAGTGGGGATTGTTTATCACACGCGCCTGTGGGAGAGAGTGAGGAAGGAGAACTATAGAATGGTACCCACGGACACGTGTCAATATTTTAGTTAAATTACGAATTCTACCAGGAATGATCTGTACAACCAAAGGGCGTGAAGCTATTGAGAGGTGTGGGTGTTCAAATAAGCAAAGCAGGCAAATTGTAGGTTAAGATTACAATTAGCAAAAAATCATTGTTTTTTTTTTTTTCATTTCTTTTAGTTGTGCACATTGATTGATGCAAATTTTTAACGGTCATGATCGTCTGATCATATGATATTTGTTGTGGAGGGGGGCTGATAATCTTGTTTTGTGGTCCTATGGATTGGTGCAATCATAGAGGGTAAGATTTGGTGATGAAGATGTGAAGTCTTTGCAATGATGGCTTCCCACTAATGGAAATATCTATAAAATGCCGACTCCATGTGGTGCCTTCTAAAATGGCAATTTCTTCTTTAAACCGGAATGTGTGTCTAAGTAAAATTTTGGACTTTAAAAAGATTGTTAATGTTTAATTAATGTGATTAATGCTTCAAAATTTTGTTTAGATATGTTATTAAATGCATGTGATCTTGAACTTAATATCCTCATGAGACAATGAATTAAAAAGTTATCCATTGGTTAAACAACTTTAAAATATAAAAAGAATCAAACATAGATATATTCTCTTTTCATGTCACGTACGTTAATACCCGTGGGTCCATCAAATTATAACAACGTTTCATGTAATCATTTTTTTTTTCAACAAGAAACGACTAAAAACACATAATGTCACATCCATGCACCATTCTTATAAAGTTTTGTGTAGTTAATTAAGTCTTTCCACTCGGCAACATAGTAAGTAGTCAAACTATTCGTGGGAGAGTTGTTGCGAGACCACGATGAACCCCAAAATCGAATCTCTCTGGTCTATATATACATATCAAGTGTCTCTATCGATATTATCGTTGCCCTCACATAGTCACATGCGTATTCAAAAGTTCTTGTCAAGTCTTACATATAATGCAAAAAATTGGGTTTGTATCCATGCCCATTATATTATCATTGTTTAATTATCCAAAATTCATAAATGCTGGCAAAAATTAACGCACAACTAAGACATGGTGTATCAAAGAGAGGAACTAGAAAGCGTGAATGTGATCGATCAAATGAGACCGCGTCATCAAACAAGTGTAGCACCAAAATATTGTGCTACAAAATCAAAATGGCGTGATTAAACCAATGTGTATCAATGTGATTCGGGTGAATTAAGAAGATCTCATATTCTTCCCCCCCAACAAAAGGCGTGATATCGGGTGTAGTTGACTAGCGCCGTCCTCAAACAAGTTCGACAAATAAAAATCAGCCACGTAAGCACAAAAGGCTCAAAGTTTCCATTCTTCTTTAGCCATTGAACATCTCTCTAGACTACACAATTTATAGCAAAGAATTATCTTTGCAAGCCAGCGGCTTGAATTAAAAACCTATGAATTGAATCGAATTGAAGACGAAGTAGAAGAAGAATCTCATAATGAAACTATTGATGGGCGGTACCCAAGCTCCCGTGGTCCCTCTGCCACGTGGCCAGTGAGCATGAGGTCCCCATATTGTACTTGAAATGGATGTGTGTGATGACCGTGGGGCGGCTTGTAACTTGATGTTTGTGGCTGAGCAGGTTTGGCACGTGTGAGATGGATGCGTAATTGCGGTGTTGGGAGAGACACGGAAGGATTCTTGGTTTCTGAAAGCAGATTGTGCCCTGCATGGGTAAGTATTATTGGATTTTTTGGGGATTTGGGCACTATCTTTTCTGTTTACCCTCCTTTATTTCTTTCATTTTTTGTCCATGTAATAACGATAACAATAATAAGGGACTAACAAAAATAAAGCAATATGCCTAGACAATTCTTTCATGAAAAAAAAAAAAACATGGGGTACATATGAAAACAATTTCATTTATATTTTTATTAAATTTTTTGCATTAAAATCTCATAAAAGAGGCATTGAGGCCAAGAGTTACTGATTAATACAACAGTAATATGCTTGTTGCAAAGTTAATTATATGTGAGCTCATGGGGGTGTAAATCAAATGGGAGAGTGGGAAGGGAGAAGCAATGTAGTTTTTGATGTTGTTGTTGATTCCTAGTGAGATTGCTAAAAGGAAACCAGAAGTTAGAGCATCTGTTATCTTTGGCTTTATGCAACTTGTGAAAGATGTAACTATTTTCAGATAAAATAGCAAAAGATCCCCTCTCCCTTTCACATCTCCATTTATAAACACCAGCCCCAAAAACTCATCATCATAATTATTGTGCATGGACCACAGAGAGAACGAGAAGGAGAANCCTCTCCCTCTCACATCTCCATTTATAAACACCAGCCCCAAAAACTCATCATCATAATTATTGTGCATGGACCACAGAGAGAACGAGAAGGAGAAAGATAGCAACATTATAGTTTAGATTACAATCTGAACTGAGATTTCCTCTCGCTTTCTCTTTGATCACCTCCCCCACTTTCCATTCCAATTTTGCCCTCAGGGCAAGTATCACAAAACAACTACACGCCACTGCCTCACTGTAATGATTTTATGGAGGGGCAGGATCAACTGCGTGTGTATGCGCGCGTATGATAGTGGGGACTGATCTGGGCCGTCCGAAGGCAAAAAGGGCAAGCCCGTGCAACAAGTATTTGGGTGTTTGTTTGGCATTTATGCACACATTGGTGTAATTGATGCATGAAAAAGGTCACCATCATCTGTTAGTTTAGTTGTGCTGTGTTGTGTTCTGGTGTTGTACGGCAGAAAGATAAAACTCAGTACAAAACAAAGTTTCAGACATGAAAGCAAGATATGTCTGTAACTGTAAGATGTCTGGGCTTTTCTGATTTTGAACACAACTCATTTTGTTGGACCACATCATAGTAAATTGAAAACAAAATATCATTTGGCATTTCATCTTCTTTACCCTTCCCTCTTGTTATTTCATCAATCATGACTTCAGAAACCTCCTTCATCTTTGTGATTGATTGATTATTACTAACATAATCACCCAAGCCATTTAGCATTCTCCAGAAAATGTCTCCCACAGAAAATGTGAAGTTTATATTTTCTGAAAATACACAAAATCTTAACCCCGATAATAAAGTCCTATTTGAGATTGAGATACTATAACTTTTAAATTACAACTGTTGTAGAAAAAAAATTGTAACTATGAACCAAAAGATAATATTATGTATTAAATACAATTTTTAAATGATAATTTTGACAACACTATTAAATATATAAGAGATTCTTTATCATACAAGTGAAAAATTATATCAACGTAACTTCTAAGATACAGTAGTTAGTGTTTACCGAATAATTTAGTGTTGTCGCTTAAAAGCTGAAGCTGCCTAACCTTAAACCCAAAAAAGACCTAAGTATGCTTATGTCCTGTTTGGAATTAAGGTGTTGTAGTAAATATAAAATCTGTAACTATGAAACAAAAATTAATAATATGTAATAAATATAAATTTTAAATAATAATTTTATCAAAATTATTAAATATGTAATAGATTTTTCATCATATAAGTAAAAAATCATATAAACAAATCTTCCAAACTACAATAACTAGTGTTTACCAAATACTTTAGTACTGTATATTTTAAGATACAGCTGCCCAACTTCAATTCTAAACACACCCTAAAGAAAGCCCTAGCAACTCCAAGAATGAGACATTAAACAAGAAAAAGCAGTACCCAGCAACTCAAACTCAAAATGATCTAATATTTATAGTCCCATATTGTGGAACAGAGATTTCATAGTTATTTGGAAAACCAATTAATAAAAACATCAAGCAGGTCTCATAACGATTAGTAGATAACAAAAAAGGAGATAAAGCCTTAACTACTTCACTTTTATAACTCTTGTCATTGCCTTTTTTTTTTAAAGTACAGGGCAAAAAACCACCATGAAAAAAAAAAAGTTGATCCAATAGGTAAAGCAGTATACTAGGAAATAAACAAGGAAACAGGCCACCTATATGGCAAAACGTTTCTTCACCTTCCCTATGAGTTCTCATAGCATCATTTGCAATTCTTCCGAAGAAGGGAATAAGTAAATAAATAAAACTATGAGGTAAAAGAAATTCATAATTCTATAATTGAATGAATTGAATATTATGATACATGCCTGGAGCTAATGACACAGCTTGGCTTTAACTTGAACTACTTACGTATTGGCTGATCTTCTTGCAAATGCTACACTCTCAGGGAGGACAAATGATGCACATAACATCCATTTTCCTGGAGCGACAAGGCGTACCCTTCGCATTTCTACATTAACTGCAACCTCCGCAAGAGCAATTCTTATGCGCTGCAATGAAACAATAAAAAAAGGAATACATATAAGCCCAACATTCCATTAATTCACAAACATATGAGGGAAAATTCAGTACTAAACCTCGTGAAAATCAAACTCTGGATCTTGGGCTTTAGAGAATCCATAAACATGAATTTCGGAAAGGTGAATTTTACATCTTCGGGGCTATCTTTGTTGACTCCTCTGAATGCATCTGCCCATGAAATGTGAGGTCAAAGTTTCAAACAAAATAGTCCAATATCATTGACATCACAATCCATTAAATTTAGAGTCAACAACCATACTCATCACTTTCCACTGCAACAGTTATAGCCAATAATGACTTCCCTAGTTATTAATGTCCAGAATGCTGCCTTGTCATTTTCAAAATTAAATTTCTGTAACTTGAACATCGGAAACTTCACACACTTGATACTTTTCACCTTGTTCAACTCAGAATTACATGCTTAACCAACAGGAACATAGACTAAATCCCATAATTCACTGCACATATTAGTCAGTTCTCGATGACAAACTCGAAATTAAAACACCTATGAAGTTCAATAACAAGTGACGTGCAACAGAATATATTTTGTCAATATAAATTGTAACTGAGAGGAATAATCAAATTATATGATTAACTATTAATCCATTGAAGGGAAGAAATAAGCAAAATCACTGATAGAACACAGTGGCATACCTAGAAACTCTGTAGCATCATTTGGCAAATTCATAACCACTTGGGTAATTTTATGAGCTTTTTGGCTTGCAAACATAGCATCAATGAACCTCCTTCCATCCATGTTAAAGACCTACATATCAACATACGTGATGTCACATTCTAAGCAGTAATAGGACATGGTTTCTTTCTATAATTAACAAAAAAACGGACCACCACACCATGATACCCATACAAAAGTGTTTTAATCATACCTCAATCTTTTTCTCAAGCTTATTGAGGACACTATTTCTTTCCAAATAGTCGACTGCATAAGGGTTCAGGTCATTAGCATATACACGTTTGACAATCTTTGCTGCAGGTATAGAGATAGGACCAACACCAGCAAAAACATCACCTGTCATTTGAACAAAAAACAAAGATTCACACATGTAAGCATCTCCCTAAAGGGTTTCCAACAATATCTGCCAACAATATCTGCCAACAAATTATGGCCTCTTCCGAGATAGGTGATGGAGATCATGGCAGCCAAAAAATAATAATAGTAAATAATAATAATAATAATATAACAATTTAAAAAAAATGCCCAAATGGAAGTATAACAAAAGCAAGGAAGGACTATAGGTGAACAAAAAAAAAGAAAAAGAAAATGTCAATATACAAACATACAAACAACATCTTTGAAATTGAATCCACTCAAAAGCCTTTGTCGTTCAGTTGCTAGCTTTGAATTCCAATATCTGCACAGGGAAAAAAGAAAAGAAAGGAAAAAAAAAATTTCTTTAAACCTCTGCTGCACTAGTTAAGTTTGATAGTAGAGGTTCTTGTTATTTAAGAGACACCTTCACGTTACTTCACTTAAAGAGTTATGAAGAATCTGAAACGTTTATACAGTTTCATAGGTTCATGTTTCTACTGCACGATATGCTATGTACAAGATCATTCTACAGATGGTTACAGAATTATAAGTAAATTAGGGACTACAAAATGTTAGCCTTGTGCTCTCTGCTTAAAATTGTCATGACATAAAACATTTTGTCAACACATTGTGTTAAACAAATAGACCTTAAAAGAGATAAATGACGAAATAGCTATGATTGTATCATTTCAAATTAGCACATATTTTCAAGTGCCTAAGTTAAGGAAGGTCATAAATTCCTGCTTTCAAATCAATATAGCGATTTAAAAGAAAGCACTGCAATTTTGAGCCATTTAATCATAATATTACTCGCTAGGGAAAGAAGTAACTACAAAAGTTCAGCTGAATTTTCAATAGCCCGAAAGGAAGAAGAACATACACTGTCGCTAAATCAACATTAAATCGCAATCCATTCTCAACAAGCATAGTGACAAGGGAATTGTTTCCAGCTAGAACCTCAAGCTGCATGGTTCTGTAGTCATTATGAATGGCATCAATTTTATTCACAACTGTTTGTATTTTTGGATTATTTTTATCCAGTACTACCTGAGAAAGAAAAAGAAAAACAATGGCACCTTTAATTTAATTTCACACGTCAAACGTGCAGTACATAGTCAAAATGGATAGAATAATATTACTATGTCTTAGCACCTTTGCTATAAGATACTTGAATGGTTGATGTTCTTCTCACAGGTTTAGATGTGCTATATGCCCAACAGTTTCAAAAGCTGAAGGGCTGATCATACCCTTTGGTAGCAAGGCCTCCAATATCTGCACATAACTATGGAAGTCAAAAGCCTCGTCAACATTACAAACTTTCAGCTCAAAGCATTCAGTGCCCCTACCATAGAGGTGCGACCAATGATAAACCTTCCCAACAGTAGAACCACTGCAGGGGATGGAGGGTGAGACAGAGTATTAGAGAGCCATCCTAAGTGAAAGCAAAGGCTGCAATCTATAAAGAAATTCTGTCATAGCTCAGTTTAGTTCATTTTTTGAAAGAAACTGATACCAAAATAAAGTCAACAGGATTACAAATGTGAAACTGGAAATAAACATAAGCTATTTCAAAGCTGATCAATTATTGGTATTTTATTTTTTAAATCAGACACAAAAGTGTATGTTTTACCAAGTGCATTGCTTACCAGCTTTAAAATTCTAAGATGATGCTTTGCAGGTTGACAACCAAATTTTTATTAATAAATGATTCACAGATAACGTCGCCCAAGCAACAACAGAGTAATTAAATAGAGATTGTTAATGTCAGAGCTGTATGAAGAAAAGAACATTGGAAAAACAATGAAGTCAGGTAATACGATGAAGAAGAAGAAATCCCCATGCAAAACACCTGGAAGTTAATTGAGGACATAACTTAAGGGTGTCTGCTAATCTCCTTCAAAGGAGGTAATGTACTATATTTGCATTTCCTTTTCTTTTATTCCTTTTTAGCAGGTATCAAGAAGTGAACTCATTTGAATAAACTGACAACAATGCCCTAGAATAATTTGCAAACCCAAAAGAAAAGTGGAACAAGAAAAAGCAAGGAAAAAAATATCAAGAATAACATATAAATACACACAGGAATAGTCAAATAAAATACCTAATCATCTGCCAATAATCATAAAACAATGTCAGCCTACATTTGACAAGCTCCAAAGTTGGTGTTGTATTTTCTCTGGTATCTTCTTTGAGTACAACCTGAAGAATAGATGATAGTATAAGATACAATTTGACTATTGAACAAATAAGGGATACTCATTAAATCTAACTGATTTCAGATAATGGCATGAAAAACCAATTAAACCTCAGTACTTCACCACAAAACAATGATTTAGCATAACAAATAAAGCACAGAGACCAAAGAAACATAAAAATTTTATGCCAGACAATATTAAGTACCTGAATGTGTTTTGAATAAAATCCCAAACAGTGAATATAATGTTTTGCTAGAGCTAATATATGAAAACGCAAAACATTCTTATCGACGAACTCCTCGTCCAAAAGCAACAACCTTGTTGATCCTCTCCATTTCTCTCCTCCTCTAAACTCATCCCCCAACAATCCACTCATTTCCTTTCTCTCTTCCTCAACAACCTCCACCACATAAAGATCCCCCTTCCTCCCATTTCCCTACTTACCCTCCTTTTCCTTCCTCTTCTTCCTCCTCGGCCGCGAAATCCTCGCTAAATTCCTAAACTTAACGAACCCACGATTTAATTTCTAACTGGAAAACTTAACACTTCAAGCCTACTTTGGTCTCTCATTCTTTTAAAAAATTTGTTGGAAGTTTTTCTTTTAAAATAAAAGAAATTTTTTTTTATATATATATTGAACCATCAAATTCCTCTTTTAACACCCATTTTCCTAATTTGCCCATTATCGAATCATTAATTTAAAACTATTACCCTGCAAATAGTTTAATATCCCAAAATTAACCCTAATTATATCTTTATTATTCCATTTTAGTTTTATCTTGAAACGTACTGGGCATTTATCGTTCTTTATTTTCGTTCTTATTCTTCTTCTATCCATTCACCACTATTTTTATTTGTTTAGGAAAATTGGTTAATTCCATGAGCCAATCATATTACTCTTTTCAACTTGTTATAGGCCATTGAAATGGTCAACAATCTAACATAGCATTGAGTAAAAATATAATGGCTATTTAAACAAGCATTATATTTTGCAGATATTATTTTTAGTAAGCACAGTGATTCCATAAGCAAAGTAAATGGTGACAAAAAAAAGAAAAAAAAATCCTAAGAGATGATAGTGATATTGTTGGGAAGAAGGGGATTAAGATTTACGGTGTTTGGATAGAAAGATAAGAAAAAATTTTAATTTATCTTTTTAATAAATTAATAAATACGTACATAATGGTCAAATACTATAGTGATATTTTAGTAATATAAAATTTATTAAAAAATGGGTACAATAATTTTATGGGTTGAAATAAATTTATCGAGTTTCGATTAAATCTTAAGTATTAGTAGTTATTATTCTTTGATTTACATACATGTATTGCCAGTGAAACTTTTTCCAAACCAAGAACATCACATTGAAAACTATCGAATAATTTGATAAGATTTTGTAATCTCTATATTTTATACAAAAACTTGAATTAACAAATGATGAACAGTAGAAAAAAATTTACCGCTCCTAAATTTGTGAATGTTGGGACAGGAAAAATTATAAATGAAGACGAATGTGTCACTATTATGGCTATATTTGGGATATTAGACATGTAACAAGAAAAATAATGACTTTTAAATTTCCACTATGGTTTAATGAATAAAAGGGTTTCAAGAGTTGTATAAAAAAAAAATAAAAAAAAGAGGTTCAAGAGTAATTGGATTCAAATAGTCTTATAAACTTAATTAAAGATGGTAAAATTTTTTGTATCCCGATCAAAATTTGAGATCCCATCCTAATCGATATGGGACTTGGTAATTTTTTGTTCTGATTTATTATTCGGGTTGATTTTATCTTGATTCACTATTTAAGACGTTTGAAACCCCCAATTAAGATTTGGAATATCCTGACTATGTTATAAAGTGAAGCTCAAATTTAGATTTCCAAAAACATATGACAAATTGATTTGATGAAGGATAGAGATTTGACATATCGGCAATATGCATTTGACGAGTCGATTTGATAAGTCAAAGAAATTGGACATGTGGGTCAAAGGTGTATGATATGTCATTTACAAGGATTTGCAGCATATGACAACAAACTCAAATCATCCTGAACATTCAGGATCCTGATTGAGATTCGAAATTTTAATCGGAATGGGATGTGAATATCCTTTGTTTTTGTCCTAATTTATTATTCTGGATGGGATCAAGATTTGACAATTTCAATCAGAACGTCCAATTGCCAACCCTATGCCCAATCAGTTAAAGAGTGAAGGTGATTTGATTCCAATCATTTATTCTATTTTATATGCCACTTTTTATTAATATTTATATTACTAAAATGACCATGAATCAATTTACATTTAAAATAAAAATTAATTACTGGTACGAAAAACGTAATGGCTTATCTTCTTCAATTTACGGGCACATTTACTTTAAGATTCTACCGTGGTAAAAACAAAGGCAAAACAAAACAAATAACAAGAAAACTTGGCAGGAACACTTTTATTACCACCGATCTCTATTTTTTACCCACCAACTTCCATTTACTTGTTGCAGTAAATAGAAAAATTATAAAGAAAATTCTTTTATTTTTTCCTTTAAATAAATAAATCAATAATCAGTGATTATAGCAATGTTCTTTTATGTTTATATCATTTGTATATTGTTTTCAAGATTGTTTACTTTTATGTAGATACATGATAAATCATTATTGTTATTCTTTTGAGTTTAAATTTGTTAACAGAGCTTCGTTAGAAATGTTATTAATAAATTTTAGTTGAGTGTATAACTATTGTTTCAATCTACGTACTTGTCATATCAACAGTCACTGTTGGGATGATCAACCGATTAAAAAATATTTCAATTTTTTTTAAAGAAATTCATCAAATAAAATATCTAATATATATACCATCCAAAGAGAACATCATTGTATCATGAAGTGGAGGTATATATATAATTTTTTATTAAACTAACAATGGAGCCTGTGGAAAAAAATTATCTTGAATTAATATTTTAAATTGGTTTTTCCTTTTTAAAACATATTATTAATTGCAAACTTCCTATAATATTATTTAGATGATATCCAATATTATTAAGTATTTACAAATTGCAAACAATATAATGAGATTTATAATGTATGAATGACATGTATTATTATGCATAGAGCGGCACTACCTATTCTATATGACATATTATAATCCAAAACATAACATAGAAAAAATAATTAAATAATCTCAATTCATAGCTTTCCCAAAATGAAAAAAATACATTAACCTTAAGCCTAATCTTCATTGAGCTTCTTGTCAATGTCCTTCTTCCATAGACTTGTCTTTGTTAATTGACTAGGACAAATTGAGTTTTTAAATTTATTATTGGTCTAATTTTAATTTTGAAAGAAAATAAATAAATAATTTTTTTATTTAAATAAACTTTTGAACCACAAATAAATTTAATATGTTAAACTTTACCTATACATTTTAATTCATTAGACACAATTTCAATTAGACCGAAAATTAGAATTAATTAAGTCCAAAACAATTTTTAGATTTAAATACATAAAAATGAAACTTGTCTGCCCAATAGATACAACTATAGAAATATAAGGACTTCAACAATAAAAGCCATTAAAACCCTAAAATCCACTTTTTCTTCCCCCAACCGCCATCATTTTAATTGTGCCAAACTTCGTCGAGGGTTGGTTTCTAACACCTTTTAAACCCCCCCCTAGGCGTGTTAGGATTCTCCTCTTCCTCGCAAAAATGTTACCAAAATGATCTCTATTCCATTCCATGGCTTTCTTCACAAAATTATCAGCAACATGCAAATACAGTAAATTATTAAGCCAAGCATTAGAGACAAACTCACTAAAGGAATTGTAAGTAAGCCACGTAGCCAAGAAACGGAAAGGCTTTTGTGTGGAATTTAAATTCTAAATTATGATGGATATTAAATTCTAATAGAAATTAAATTCTTATATATTTTGTACAACCAAACAATAGAAATAAAAATATAATCTAAATTACTTTCCTTTCCTCCTTTCTCTAAGATTATTACTAATAAAGATTATTAATAAACTAATGGGCACAACAACTATTAATCTATTATTAATACCGCAATTATCTTGTAAATGTGGATTACCAAGGTTCTTAAATCAAATATATATTGTTCTGTTCTCATTGAAATAGAATAATCACGATTGAGTTTCCTCAAAATTGTTTAGTAGATGAAACTATAGAATTGTGTGATAATTATCATTAATTTGATAAAACTATTTCGGCAGGCATCATTAATTTGATAAAATCATTTCGGCAGGCCCTTGCTTGAAACATATTAGTCATTATTATGAAGTATGACCCCAAGTCTAGCCAAGTGCAATATTGAACATGAACATTCAGGAAACAACAATGAATATGAAAATTACTTTTTCAACGATTATAACAATATTTGATGAAGCATTTTTCGACAAGATAATTAAGGATAACTATGGAAATGTGTAGATTAGATCCTGATCCTTTGGGTGAAAAATGGATATATATATATAGAGAGAGAGAGAGAGAGTTGTTTTCTGGTCAGTGATTTTAAAGTGCGGGAAAGTCAAGGAAAGCTTTAAAACCACATGGCTTTAAAGGCTTACAATTTTAAGCCTTTAAAACCATGCAGTTTCAAAGGTTTCCCGCACTTTTTCGTACTTTAAAATTTCTGACTGGAACATTTCTCCCTACACACACACACACACACACATATATATATATATCTTTTGTATCATGTTATTTAATTTTCTGATATATAGAAATGACAACCGTAAAAACGATTCACCAATATTTTTTTTATCATGCACGGTAAGTAGATAATATTGCCGAAAGAACCGAAGAAGAGGAAGCCAATATATAAAGATTTGTTAAGAATAAATAGGAGAGAACATAAGAGTGTTAATAATGGTTGTGGAATTCATGATTAATTGACTTTTCTTTCCACAAACTAATCCCTATAAATAATAATCTTAGCCAATTATTGTGATCTAATGGATAAGATCTCGTGTCAAACTTTTGTGTATAAAAACTAAAAAGAGAGACTCCTCATCCACCGCAACATGGGTGAGCAAAATGGGTTTCAATTCAGGTTGTTTGAGTTTTAATTTAGATTACATCCCGATCGAGTTGGAAAATTGAACCAATTGGTTTTAAAACAAAACCTAGAACGAACCGAACCAAATTTATTTTGGTTTGGGTAAATTCCATATATGCTCTATTGTCCAGTTCTCGCTGTGCTTGGTTTTGTTCTCTTTAGGGTCCTCAGTGATAGTGAGTTAAGCCCCATCTAAAATTTAGGGATGGCAATTGTTGAGTGTTAGAAAATATATATTTATAAAGGAGAAAATCATCATTTTACATTTTAAGTATTACTAACAACCCTTACTTTTATATATTTAAAGTTCTTGTAATTTAATTATGTGTCTTTTATTTTAATTAAGTATTTTGTGTATTTTAGGGCGGGCATCATAGTCATTTCACAATAAACGAGAGATCAAACGGCAAAACGGACATCACTTTTGAACTCAAGATGGTCAAAAACCTTAGGAAGAGCATAAAAAGGAAAAATGACATTGTTCACATGTACGGGACTGTCAACGTTACTGTTCATAATACTGTTCACATAGACGAATCGATGATGTGGCATTGACCGATAACGTGGCATTGACTGATGAGGTGTCATGATCCTATTGGTCTAAAAGTCTTATGTACTGTTGATGGTGACGTGGTAGCATATTAGTGGACCAAAAAGCGCGCGTACGGTACATGCAACATATGAGATTATTTTCAACCAAACCGCGTTACTGTGCAAACCGTATTACTATTCAAACTGCGTGGTCAAACCGTGTTACTGTTCAAACCACGTGGTCAAACCGCGTACTGTTCACGCGTACTGTTGACTGATGACGTGGTGCAACCCTGATCGTCCAAACTGTTTTTAATCTGATGGCCATGATTTACTCGATGTATTTAAAAAGGGGACCTCTCCCCCCTAATTTGATATCTCTGAATCCAGTTTTGGACTCCATTTTCTATAATTCATTTTCTATCTTGTATTTTCTATGTATTTTAATAAATTCTCATTTTGCCCCTAGTTCAATTATGAGTGGCTAATTTTCTTTCAAGCTTGGGTTGAAGGTGAAGTCTCAACATGTGTCATAAGCTTAATTTGGTAAATTTATTTTCTCTTCCCCTCTAATTTTTGTGGATGTTTTGACTCTTCGTTGACAAATAATAATACTCTTGTCTAGTACTGCCCTGGTTTCACCGGCTCCCTAGTACAAGGTTATTATTATTTGGCACGATAAGCCCTTAGCACCATATTGATTAAAGTGTGGTTCATGAGGTGTGGATTCTCCCCTCATAATTTAATTGGCATTAATAAGGATTATTTAGCTCATGATGCATGTTGATACATATCCATATACCCAAGTACGTCATTTCAATAGATTTATCTTCAATTTATTCTTGCTATTTCAATTCCAATCTTAGAATTTATTCTCGCCATTTTAATTTAAGTTTTAGAATATTCCAAATCAATTTCACCAGAAATCCAAACCACCCATTTACAAAATTAATTCTACACACAATTAAAATCTACCTCCTCATGAGATCGACACTTGTCACCATTAGTCTATACTACAATAGATTCGTACGCTTGCGAGTTCAATAAAATTTGCACAACAAGTTTTTGGTGCCGTTGCCAGGGAGGTAAGTAATTTTAATTCATAGAATTAATTTTTGTGAATAGTTTCTTTTAATTTTTTTCTTGTAATTTTTTTTTTAAAATGTGAATTTAAATTTTGAGCTAAGAATTTTTATTTATACTTGTAATTTTTTTTTAAAATGTGAATTTAAATTTTGAGCTAAGAATTTTTATTTATTTTCTCTCTTCTTTAAAATTATGTAATTTAATTTTCAATTTATTTTTCTTTGTAATTTTTTATCTTATTAATTTACTTGTAGTTAATTTATTTCAAGTATTTGTTTTAGTGTGTTTTTATAGAAAGGTTGTAACAGCGCAATAAGGTTAATACTGTAATTTCTCCTTCATGTTTATTTTTATTAATTTTATTCCCATTTATTTTTTGTATTCCTTGCATGCATGGTCGTGGGTCATTATTTCGTAATCTTGAACCTATAGACCTTGAATTAGAAAAAACACTTCGCACACACAAGCACGTTAAAAATAAATTTAAAATGGATTTACAAGCACCACAAGAGAGGCCATTTAAAGACTATTTTAGTCCCTTAGCTAATTTGAACACATCATGTATAAGATACCCAAATGTAGCTGCTAGGAGTTTTGAACTAAAACCTAGTATGCTAAATTGTCTCCCCACATTCTATGGCCTAGAAAATGAGGACTCATATAGTCATTTGAATGATTTTCATGCAATTTTTCACACATTTAAATATGAGAATTTTTCAGATGATGATGTTAAACTCAGATTATTCCCATTTTCTTTAAAAGATAGAGCTCGTTCATGGTTAAATACTTCACCTGCTAATAGCATTACATCATGGGAACAAATGGTAACAAAATTTCTGAATAAATATTTCCCAGTGCATAAAACCAATGCTATTCGCAGGGAAATCTCAGAGTTTACCCAGAGAGAAGACGAGCAGTTTTTTGAAACATGGGAGCGATTCAATGGGCTACTCTTGAAGTGTCCACATCATGGGTACGAGCAATGACACCAATGCCAAAATTTTTTGGAGGGATTATTGCCGAATGTGCAAGAATGGCTAATGGCAACGAGTGGAGAAGATTAATGTCAAAAAGTGCATCAGAGATTTGGGAATTCTTCCAGCGACAAGCGGATAATTCCCAACAACGGAGTCGATCGCTTAGAAACACTAAAAGAATTAAAGGAGTAAATGAGGTTCACATTGGCGAGTCAACTTCGGGAATCAAAGCAGTCAAAGAGATGGTTGAAGGTCTCTTTTGACAAATAGCATCGTTAACGACTGCTACATCAACAGAACCACATGACCATGACTCATACTCAGATCAAGCCAATGCCATAGGTGTAATGAGAAAGCCATCAAATTACAACCCATACTCCAACACATATAACTCTGGATGGAGAGACCACCCCAATTTTTCATGGTCTCAATTATTCCAACAGAATGGACCAGCAACTTCATCCCCACCAATGCAACCAATTCCTCAAATTCCTTAAGCCTCTCAGCCACCATTTAGACCATACAATCAGAATCAGAACTACTTTCAACCCAGACCATGGGAGGATTCATTCCATAATCTCAAGAATGTTACTCACTCCACGATTGAGCAACAGAACCGCACCATTGATGGACTACGAAATGAGTTGAGAGCATGCTTCAATTCATAAGCCCAATCAGTTTCAAGCCTCGAGAAGATGGTGGGACAACTTGCTTCTTCAATTCAGACCTTGGCAATGACTGTTGAGAAAGACAAATTTTCAAGTCAACCAGTGCCTAATCCTAAAGGAGTGCATGAAGCAAGTACCAGTTCACCACAGCAGCATGAAGAGGTCAAAGCAGTTATGACCTTGCGAAAAGGAAAAGAAGTGGACAACAAAATGGAGACGTCGGTGACAAAAGAAAGTCAAATTGTACCTGTGAATGTTGAGGACTCACCATCGAAAGAGAAAGAAGAAACCAACCCAAGAGAATATGTTCCCAAAGCTCAATTGCCTCAAAGGTTAGCTAAAGGAAAGAAAGGAAAATCCACAGGTGAGATTTTTGAAATCTTCAAACAAGTAAGTGTTAACATCCTTTTATTTGATACGATAAAGCAAGTTCCATCTTATGCCAAGTTTCTTAAAGACTTTTTTACTGAAAAGAGAAATATTCATGTTCAAAAGAATGCATTTTTAATAGAAAACGTTAGTTCTATACTCCAACACAAAATTCCTTTAAAATGCAAAGACCCGGGATCCCCCACTATCTCATGTAGTATAGGGAACCACACAATTGAGAATGCTTTGTTAGATTTATGAGCTAGTGTAAATCTGTTGCCTTATTCAGTATTTGTGAAACTTGGACTCAGAGAATTACACCCAACTCCAGTGGTGTTACAACTTGCAGACCAGTCCACGAAAATACCTCGTGGTATTATGGAGGATGTGCTTATCCAGGTAGACAAGTTTTATTTTTCCGTTGATTTCATTGTAATTGACACTCAACCTATACAGGATTCAAGGAAGCACATCCCCATTATCCTAGGCCGACCTTTCTTGGCAACTGCGGATGCTCACATTCAATGCAGGACTGGAAATATGCAGTTGTCCTTCAGTAACATGACTATGGAGCTGAACATCTTCAACATTACCAAACAACCTCACAATACAGATGATGGAATTCTTGATGTGGATTTAATTGAAGGATTAGTTTATGACACTTTTATTTCAAACCTCAATGATGATCCTTTACAAACATGTTTAACTCACTTTAGTTTTGATTTTGATATTGACAGATCGGTCGATGAGGTCAACGCTCTACTTGACTCAGCACCATCTATGGACACTAATAAATGGAAGTCAAGAGTTGAACAACTAGCACCATCAAAGAAGAAACACATCTTATCATCAGAATCACCACCGAAACTCGAGCTCAAACCATTACCCAACACTCTGGAATATGTATTTTTTGGAGAAGAAAGTACTCTGCCGGTAATCATCTCATCATCCCTCAATGACGAACAAAAAAGTAAGTTGTTGGATATTTTGAAAGAGCACAAAGGGGCATTGGGATGGACCATATCAGACATAAAAGGTATAAACCCTGTAGATTGCATGCATTACATTCACCTTGATGAAAATGCTAAACCTACTAGGGAAATGCAATGTCGGTTAAATCCTAACATGAAAGAAGTTGTTAGAACTGAAATCCTTAAGTTATTAGACACATGTATCATTTACCCCATTTGTAATAGTTCATGGGTCAGTACTGTACAAGTTATCCCTAAAAAGTCAAGAGTCACAGTAGTTACCAATGCTGATAATGAATTGATACCAACTAGAGTAACTACAGGATGACGTGTATGCATTGATTATAGAAAATTGAATTATGTCACACGTAAAGACCATTTTCCTTTACCATTTATTGATCAAATGCTTGATAGATTATTAGGCCATGAATTTTATTGCTTTCTAGATGGCTACTTAGGATATAATTAGATTCTCATAGCACTAAAAGATCAAGAGAAAACCACTTTCACTTGCCCTTTTGGCACTTTTGCATTTAGGAGGATGTCATTTGGATTATGTAATGCACCTGCTATATTTCAACGATGCATGTTGAGCATTTTTTCTGATATGGTTGAACGATTCCTTGAAGTCTTTATGGATGATTTTTCTGTCTTTAGTGACTCGTTTGATCAATGTTTACATCATTTAATACTAGTTCTGCAGAGATGTATCGAGAAAAACTTAGTCTTAAATTGAAAGAATTGCCATTTTATGGTAAAATAAGGTATTGTTCTCGGTCACATCATTTCAAGCAAAGGTATTGAGGTTGACAAAGTTAAGGTGGATCTTATTTCTGATCTTCCTCCACCTAAAACAGTCAGAGAAGTAAGATCTTTCATTGGACATACTGGTTTTTATAGACGTTTCATTAAAAATTTTAGCAAAGTTTCTAGACCCTTATGCAATCTACTTGCTAAGGATGTACCTTTTGTCTTTGATGATTCATGTCTTATGGCATTTGAAAAATTAAAGCATTTGTTGACATCATCACCCATCATTCAACCTCCAAACTGGAGCTTACCATTTGAGCTCATGTGTGATGCATCTGATTATGCAGTAGGAGCAGTATTAGGACAAAGAGTTGATCGAATTCCCCATGTTATTTACTATGCTAGTATGACATTGAATGATGCACAGTTGAACTATTCAACTACTGAAAAAGAAATGCTAGCAGTAGTGTTTGCATTGGAAAAATTTCGATCTTATCTCATTGGTTGTAAAATAATTATATTCACAGATCATGCTGCTCTTAAATATCTTCTCACAAAGAAAGATGCAAAAGCTAGACTAATTCGTTGGGTGTTACTTTTGCAGGAATTTGACTTGGAATTCAAAGATAAGAAAGGCACAGAAAATGTTGTGGCAGACCATCTCTCTCGTCTCCATTTTGACACAATTACAGAGCCATTAACATTGAATGAGTCATTTCCAGATGAACAATTAATGAATGTGGAAGTATTACCTTGGTATGCTGATATCGTTAATTATCTTGTTACAGGTCAACTTCCAGAGCATTGGACCAAGCAAGACAAGGCTAAATTCTTTGCAGAAATAAAGAATTTCTTTCGGGATGACCCGTATTTGTTCAAGTATTGTGCAGATTAAATTGTTAGATGATGTGTCCCAGAAAATGAAATTCAGAATACTCTTTCAATCTGCCATGAACAAGCTTGTGGAGGTCATTTCAGTGCTAAGAAAACAGCGACTAAAGTTTTACAATGTGGTTTCTATTGGCCTATTATATTTCGAGATGCTTATACTATCTATTCTTCATGTGATCGGTGTCAACGAATGGGGAGCATTACGCGAAGGAACATGGTGTCACTAAATCCAATTTTAGTGGTTGAGATTTTTGACGTACGGGGTATCAACTTCCTGGGACCCTTTCCTCCTTCTTTTGGCCATCAATAAATATTGGTTGCTGTTGACTACGTATCGAAATGAGTAGAAGTAATTTCAAGTAGAATCAATGATCACAAGGTCGTAATATGATTTTTGAAAAGCAACATTGTTTCGTGCTTTGGATTCTCTCGAGCAATAATCAGTGATAGTGGTGCACACTTTTGTAACAAAGCATTCAAATCTCTTTTGACAAAGTATTCAATCACACAAAAAGTGGCGACCCTATATCATCCGCAAACTAGTGGCCAAGTTGAGATCTCCAATCAAGAAATAAAGCACATATTAGAAAAGACGGTGAGACCAAACAGAAAAGATTGGTCATTAAGACTTGATGATGCATTATGGGCATATAGAACGGCTTTCAAGACCCCGATTGGGATGTCACCCTATAGACTAGTGTATATGAAAGCTTGCCACCTACCTGTGGAACTCGAGCATCGTGCATATTAGGCCATCAAGAAATTCAACTTTGACATGCAGCAAGCCAGCTCAGAAAGAAGATTACAACTGGCATAACTTGAAGAAATTCGCAATGATGCATACGAAAATGTCAAGATTTACAAGCAACGAATGAAAGTCTTCCACGACAAGAAAATTATAAGAAAATCTTTCACTCCAGGTCAGAAAGTGCTTTTATTCAATTCTCGTTTGCACCTATTCCCAGGTAAGTTACGCTCTCGATGGTCTTGTTCCTTTATTGTTCATACTGTTTTTCCACATAGGGCAATTGAAATTAAGGACCCAAATAACGGTGTCACGTTTAAAGTTAATAGTCAAAGATTAAAGTCATATCTAGAATACCAACCACATGGAGAAGACACCGAAATAAATTTGAGTGACCCACCAGATTTGAATTGATTTTTTCTTTTTTTCGTTGATTTGACTTTTCTTTCTTT
>MKYO02007786.1:1102091-1178244 GCA_002013955.2 Citrus medica
GTGATTTGATTTTTCTTTCTTTCTTTTTATTATTCTTTTGCTAATTGAAATTATTTTTGCATAAGTGTGTTTGTTTTACCATTAAGTTTTTTTTTCTTATCATTGTTAATCATTAGTACCATACTTTGACCGTTCCTCCTGAACATTCTTAAACCACTTTAACGTGTCAAAACTCATCCCAAAAGGCAGATTCAATTATGTAAAACACATCGTATTTGGGCGTTGCAACCACCAGAGTTAGTAGCCTATATTGAGGGTTTAGAAAGCCAACTAAGAGATATTGAGAGAAGTGTTTACGACATCCAGTTGGAGCTTGAGGTAAATTCAATAAGAGGACGATTTTAATTTTCTTTGTGTGTTTTAATTTGTTTTTCTATTTGTGTGCTTTAGTTTGTTACCCCGGCGAAGTGGTGGATAACGGTACTCCGTGACAATCAAGTCGGTTACTTCAGTTTCCCATAATAACTGATATTCTGAGGCGAAGGTATAGACAGAAACGAGATTTTAGCGAAGCTCACAAGCGATTCCCTTCACTTCCTCAGAATGCCCTCCTTACAATCTATAAAGCTCGGTCCGAACGCATGTGATTACTCATGAGGAATAACATACCTGCTAACATCCGTTAGTTAATCGAGGCTAAAGTACGATTGGCAGGTGAGTTACCTCTAAAATTTATTGCATTCATGCCTGGTTGTGGTAAAGAAAATTATGCAAGAAAACGACGAGCTCGAAGAATTTCTGTTGCTTGTCATAAGTGTGCCAGAATGAGTTGCGATAAAAACCCATGTTCTTTAGGAATGGTGTCTGATAACAGGGAAGATAAGATTCAATTCATTAGGGATGGCTTGAATAAGGAGTCATTGGATGATATCCTTTTGTCTCTTGAAATACATCCCAGTGGATATGTGCAAGGAGCGATTCTCCAGTTATGGCCATTATTCCAGAAAGAGCATGCACGATATAGTCTCGGGAATCTGACTATAAACGACCTTGTTTGCCAGTTTATAAGAAAACTGGATGGGAAGCCTATCCTCGACCCATAGAGGGCATTCAAGTCGTTTCTGGACATAAAACGAGAGGAAGATGTGAGCCACAGTCGCAACTACCTATAAATATCCTTTTACTTTACTGTTACTTTATTTCACTGTTATTTTATTATTTGCATTATTGTCTTTAATAATTTTATTACTGTTTGCTTTTTACTTTTTACTATTTCCTTTTTGACTCGCGAGCCATGTGCTTTACGCGTTATTTGACACTGACATGCTACCTCATACACAGCTATGACCCACTATCACCAAGATTCTTAAATATGACTTTTTGTTAAGCACTCACAAATTATTTTTGAAAAGTATCGCAATGGCAGCTACTCTAAATAGAGAATTCAAGAACATTTGTGTGCTTTTTGGATTTAACTATAGCAAACATAAAGAGTTCGTTGAGACAGCCATAGATCTTGGTCGAAGCATAGCAGAGAGAAAATTACACTTTGTGTATGGAGGAGGTAACCGAGGGTTATCAAAAATTGCCTTAGAAGCTGCTTTTGTCAGAGGAAGTCAAGTGTTAGGCATCATCACAAGAGCCCTAAAACCATTGGGCAGTTTGTCTAACTCATCGACTGGAGAAGAGTTAGTCGTCTCAGGTATGTAAGAAAGAATAACTGAAATGCTTAATCATGTTGATGCTTTTATTTTTCTTCCAGGAGATCTTGCAACACTAGAGGTACTTATCACACTAACATCTTGAGCCCATCTGCACATTTACCAGAAACCCATCGGTTTGTTAAATGTCAATAACTTTTATGATGGCTTTATCACATTTTTTAACCATGCAATAAAAAACTATTTCATTCCTTCCAATGAGAAAAAATTTTTTTATTTGTGCTCACACTGCTAATAAGTTACTTGATCTGTTACAAGCTTATAGACCGGAGCCAAACCCCTAGACCTTTGTATTGGAGCGTCCAAATAATGATGGTAACAGTAGCCGCAGTAAGAAGTACAAATTAGATTTAACTCTCCGCCTGTAAATATTTTCTTCTGTGTTGCACCCCCTAGGTGATGTCTTCTAAACTCTAATTCTTTCCTTTAAAACATTGAAGACAATATTTCATTCTGGTTGGGGGGAGGGAATAGTCGACAATTGTGGAATCTTAGTTAAGTTTTTACTGATTTTTTGTTGTAGAAACTAACTGTTGCTAACTTTTTGTGTTGAAGATGACTGAATATGGATGTAGTGACTCTAGAAACGCATTTTCTTCGTTTAAAAAAAATAAATAAAAAATAAAAAATAAATAAAAAAATAAAAAATTTCAGACATTTTTCTTTTTCTTGATTAAGTTTTGATGTTCATTTTTCTTCTTCTTTTTAATTTCTCCTCTATAAATATACATTTTCCAACTTTTGAGTCGAAGATGGCTAAATGAGGAGTGTAGTGCCTCTAGAAACGCATCTTCTTAAAAAACACCATTTTCTTTTTCTATAATTTTAAGTGTAACTTTTCTAATTAGTTTTTCTGTATCATTTTCACATTTCTGCATGCATATTTTCCTTTCATGTTTTAAATAGGTTGGGGGGTAGAATGTTGTTTTAAAAAAAATTGTGTGATTTGTTTTAACATTGGATGACATGATGAATTTCATATTTTAGTATTTGTATTATATTTGGTCTTAAGTGATGTTACGCTATGTTTGCTACTCTGCATGTTGATGTCGGAGACAAATATGAGTTGCTTGAAGAAATGAACATGTCATAATAAGTATTAAGTGAGTTTTTGAGCCTATTATTTTTCTTGGAGAGTAACCATTTTGCCCATTCTTTATACAGCTTAGCAGTTTATTATTTTATACACGATCTCTAGATTTCTTTTAAGTTAACCCTTAAAAAAAATTATAAAAAAAAATGTGTGTTGCTACATTTGGAGGCCCATCTAACTAGCAGATATGAACGATTATTTAGAGCCCTAAAAAACGATGGAAATGTCATCTTTGATCCGTTTAAGCCTTTCTAGCCATCCCTTTTATCAAATATCCATAATTAACCATTTTGCCCCTAAAAAAAAAACTTTTCTTTGTCAAACTTATCATCTTGACCCACTCTGATTTGGAGTATTACCCGATATCTTACAAGTTCCATCACCTATTTATGTTTGAGAAAAATGTAAATAATTATTTTGTTCAATGAAATTATGTAAAAATAAATAAAAAACAAAAATTTTGTTTCAAAAAAAAAGAAAAAATAACAATAAAAGGTGAAATCCACCTTGCAACTTCAAAAAAAAAATTCTCTGCATTTTTCTCAAACATACACTTTGTTTTTCTTATTTCCCTTCTTTGTTAGCCATGTCTCCAGCCTACGTTACGTCATAATAAAAGTCCTTCTTGATTTTAGGGAACTATAATCTGAAGTAGAAGCTAGTTATGTGGGCTAAAAATATGTAGTGGTGCATAATAAAAAAAAGATAAAAAAGATAAATAAATTGGGTTGACTAATATTTTTATTTGACTTGAGATCGTATTATTTCTAAACTGGGGGCATATTTCTTTCATCTTGGTGAGAGCATGTGATATCACTTCTTTATTATTTTCTCTCAATTACCATTCATTAGAGTGACTATTGGGTTTAATTTCTTTCTGAGAGTGTCACTACTTCCAGTGAGATTTTGGGGTTTGACATGTCAATATTGAAAGTAGCTATAACAAAGTCTACTAGGCTGATTCATGTAGATAGTTGATATAGGTGTGATGTTGCTTTAGATTGGAGATAATGCTTATACTTTTATTTGATTGCTATCATTAAACTGATTGAATAAACACGAGTGTTTCTAAATAATAATAAAAAATCATTTTAGATTTGAATTTTGTTTTAGCTTTATTTGCTAGGGACTAGCAATAAGCTGGTTGGGGGGTGTGTTGAGTGTTAGAAAATGTATATTTATAAAGGAGAAAATCATCATTTTACATTTCAAGTCATACTAACAACCCTTACTTTTATGTATTTAAAGTTCTTGTAATTTAATTATGTGTATTTTATTTTAATTAAGTATTTTGTGTATTTTAGGGGCATCATAGTCATTTCATAATAAACGAGAGATCAAACGGCAAAACGGACATCACTTTTGAACTCAGGACGGTCGAAAACCTTAGGAAGAGCATAAAAAGGAAAATGGCACTGTTCACATGTACGGTGCTGTCAACGTTACTATTCATAATACTGTTCACATAGACGGATCGATGACGTGGCATTGACTGATGACATGGTATTGACTGATGAGGTGTCATGATCCTGTTGGTCTAAAATTCTTATGTACTGTTGATGGTGACGTGGCAACATATTAGTGGACCAAAAAATACACGTACAGTATATGCAACACATGGGATTATTTTCAACCAAACCACGTTACTGTGCAAACCGTGTTACTATTCAAACCGCGTGGTCAAACCGTGTTACTGTTCAAACCCCATGGTCAAACCGCATACTGTTCACGCGTACTGTTGACTGATGACGTGGCGCAATCCTAAGCGTCCAAACTGTTTTTAATCTGATGGTCATGATTTACTCGATGTATTTATAAAAAAGGGACCTCTCTCCCCTAATTTGATATCTCTGAATCCATTTTTGGACTCCATTTTTTGTAATTCCCTCTCTATCTTGTATTTTCTACGTATTTTAATAAATTCTCATTTTGCCCCTAGTTCAATTATGAGTGGCTAATTTTCTTTCAAGCTTGGATTGAAGGTGAAGTCTCAACATGTGTCATGGGCTTAATTTGGTAAATTTATTTTCTTTTCCCTTCTAATTTTTGTGGATGTTTTGACTTTTCGTTGACAAATAATAATACTCTTATCTAATACTGCCCTGGTTTCACCGGTTCCCTAATACAAGGTTATTATTATTTGGCACGGTAAACCCTTAGCACCATATTAATTAGAGTGTGGTTCATGAGGTGTGGATTCCCCCCTCATGATTTAATTGGCATTAACAAGGATTATTTAGCCCATGATGCATGTTAATACGGATCCAGATACCCAAGTACGTCATTTTAATAGATTTCTCTTCAATTTATTCTCGCCATTTCAATTCCAATTTTAGAATTTATTCTCGCCATTTTAATTTAAGTTTTAGAATATTCCAAATCAATTTCACCAGAAATCCAAACCATCCATTTACAAAATTAATTCTAAACACAATTAAAATCCATCTCCTCGTGGGATCGACACTCATCACCATTAGTCTATACTACAATAGATTTGTGCGCTTGCGAGTTCAATAAAATTTGCAAAACAGCAATTAGATCAACTCATAACTAATATTCATATTATATTCATCCAATTGAATTGGATAATATCCGTTTAAAAGTCTTTTAAATTTTAAATTGGATATCTTAAAATTATATCGAGATAGATATGGATGGGTATGGATAATTATTTTTACCCAATTTGTTTAACCAAAATTAAGTTTAAAACTTTTAATTTTAGAAAATTAAAAATGAAAAATGTAATAAACAAAAAATTATAAATAACACCAAAAATAAATAAATACAAAAATATCCTCAACTAAAATGTTTATTGTCAAATATACCCTCACAACAAAATTATAAAAAATAATTTAGTTTTTGAAAATTGAGAAAAATTCATTGTTGACATTGTTCCACCGTCAGAACAACTGATACTCTATTGCTGGCTACGAAACTTCATCCAATGTTGAGATCGCCTACAGAAATAGATCGAAAACTACATTATCTGTACAACTGTGTTAGCGATCAATAGCAATCACAAAAAACGAAAACACGCGTTCTAAACGTGCGACAACCATATGGCAGCTGTAGCTCTTCATTATGCGCATGCACCTCCATCAAAAATTTTTGAAAAAAATGTTGTCAATTAAATTTTGATTTATTTCTTGCTAATGAAATCATTACTACTGCATAGATCATGAAATTTCGACTCTATAGTTGATAACAAAGTCACTGCTAATGGAATAGTAACATCGGCTGATATTCTTATTATTATTATTAAGTTTTTATACAAAATAATTTTAATTAGCTTTAAAATTAATGATTTTAGGAAGTATAAATAAAAAATAACAAGAATTTCTTAATGTAATACATCATTAATTAACTTTTATTAGATTTTTTAATTTAGAAAAACAAATTTAATGTCCATAGGCATAGGTATATATGTATCTATGTGGATAAAATCCATACCTATATCTAATTCCTAAAATTGGATATGAATATGCACATATTGATCATGGATAATTATGAATTTATACATGAACGAACAATATCTATATCCAAGAGGATATTTGTCACCCCTCATCCACTTATATAAGCCAATAAGTGATCATTGAATTAAACTGACATAGGATTAAAAGTAGGGGTGGGCATATCAGGTTTTGGTACGGGTTGTTCGGGTTTCAGTTTAGGTTTCAACCCGATCGAGTTAGAGAATTAGACCCAATCAGGTTAAAAACGCCAACCCGAACCGACGGTTCAGTTCAGTTCAGGTTCGTAATTCGGATCTGATTGGGTTGGTAATTCGGATTAAAATTTCAGTTTGGATTAATTCGAGTTAGTTTAAGTTAGAACAATTCAATCTAAAAATTCAGGTTAATTTAGGTTAGAACGGGTCAGAACAATTTAATCCATAAATTCTACCAAAAACCACTTAAAATCCAAAAATCTCAAATCCAAACATCCTTAACAACAAATATCAACTAAAATCATCCTTAACAACATTTCAACAAGTCTTTTTAAAGTTAATAAAACATAAAAGATATAGTCAAAGATTTTTTTTAATACATATATATTTTTTAATTTTTAAAAGCCAAAACTTAAAAAAAAAAAAAACCAACCCGTTCAACCCGAACCGAATTTTAACCCAAACGGGTTGATAGTTTGAATCTGTTTGGGTTGGAAAGGTTAACCCAAACCGAACCGAGATCGAAATGGATTCGAACGCCCACCCCTAATTAGAAGCATTGAACAAATGAATTACTGTTTGGAAATAACTTTAATATTTACACAGATTCCGTGGTAAGTTAAATGAAAATTAACTTTCTAAATATGAAGACCGATGAAAGATGAATTCAAGATGAGGACTCATATTTATAAGCTGATATTGTTTCTTTAAACTCCAAAACCAACCAAAACAACATTAATGAATAAATGTTGACTAATAATAGACCGAGAAAAATATAAAACATGAAGTATAAAATTTCATGAATACTTAGAGGTTATTTGTTAAATGTATGAAGTCTGAAATTTTATTAATTTCATACCTTTTTTAAAATATGCTCGTTTATTTTTGGGAATTTATGTCTGATTTTCAGATAGTTACATCTGAATAGAAAAAGTAAACTTTTGTGACTTTTATCTGAATGAAAAAACGTCTAAATGACAAGTAAATATTATATTCTAAAAATATCTCTATAAAATAATTTATTTCCTAAACTATTAATTTTAGTCCTCTTTTTTTATTTTAATTTATAAGGACATAAATGTCAAGTAACCAAATTTAAGATTTTTTATTGTGAAAATAAACAAGATGCTACTTATATTCAGATATTTAAAAAAGAAAAAAGAACATGTCATTCATATTTTCATAATCAGACTCTTATTTGACTTTAGAAAAATTCAGATCCATTTATGTTTCAGAAAAAAAAAATAAACGCTACCTTAGTGTTGGTAATGTTTGCATTACTGTTCATTGGTACTCCTTATCCTATCCAAAATGCATCAGTCATGAATTGGTCAAGGCATTTCCTTAAGACATAGTTTCGCATCTCAAAGGAAGATTGGTTTGATCTTCAAGATTCGATGATGTCTACTACAAAAGGTGCACACCAAACAAGATAGTTTAAACAAACAAAAGAAAAAACAATGAAGGAAAATAAAGACAGAAGTGGAGAGCATTTATTAAAATAATCAAATTGTCCTCTTTTTTTTTTATTATTCTTGTAGTTGGCATTATTAAAGATTTTGTATGTCTCTCTTATATAGACCTTTTTCACATTCAATTTAAATTTAATTCAACTTAAACAATTCAGATCACATATAAATTTCATTTATTCAACTCTAATTTGTCATTAAAGCAAACACATGGGGTACATCTGGTACTGGTAGCCCATATAATATAGGATAAAAACATTGTTTTATACTAAATTAATACAAACTCACGCTTGGTGCTAAAATTAACTAAATCTGCACTGCATTAAGGTGCTAGTGTGGCAACTGGCCTCATTAGCTTGCCTCTTTTTTAAAAAAAAAATTCTTTATAATGATGATAAAAATAAATATAACTTTTTAATTTTATATAATATTATATAATTTTAATTTTTTTTATTTTTACATTATATATATGAATATAAATTTATAAATAATAATTTAACATAACTAATGCTATTAATTTAAAATTAATAATAATACAAATAATGATATAAAATATTATTCCATATACTACAAAACTCCTACTCGGATTATTTAGCACAATTCATTTTTTTAATGAATATGTTATAACAATTGAATCACTTTATTATTTTGTGATTATCTTGTGCTATATATAAATTTTTATTCTATCATTCTGAATGACTTTTGAACTAATTTTGTAGGTTTTGACTATTTATTTATGTTGTTATGTTATTTAGAGATTATTTGATTAAATTATTTGCTTTGATCTTTTCACAGGTCATTTATTTAGAAAACATTGACAAATAAATGTTATGCTTCCAAAATTTTAAGGCTATAAGTTTCGGTCTTTATGAAGAATTATGATTTTTTTAAAAAATATTTAAACTAAGAAAATTGTTAATTTCCAAAATTTAAGACTTCTATATTTATTGTTTTTAAGTATGAATGAATATTATTTTCTAAATATATAATTTTAATTAATTACAAAAAAATTAACACTGTACAGTGCAACACTAAATATAATATAATTACAAATTAATATAGTACGGTATGACACAAAACATTATATAGTATTATTATAATACAATGCTAATATGATAAAATATAATACCATACAATATTATTAAAATAATACAATATAACATTATATAATACAATATGTTAAACACGCCTATAATTAATTTCAAATTAATTACAAAAGAATTACTCTCACTTCCCTTTTAACGTGGGATATTAATATGTTTAAATACTCATATAAGACGTCACAAACAGTAAACAACTTTGCTTGAATGTTAGGACCGCCAATGGATCATAATGAACCTAGACCTTGACCAATCAATTTAAAAGGACCGTCGTTTAAAATGTAAAAATTTAAAAGGCTGGGCCCAATTCCGCTAACCCCAAATATTTAAATAAAATTACCAAAAAGGGCCTCATTGCGGAGGGCTGTGCCTAGTTTGGGTTTTTACCTCTGCCAGGCAATCACAGTCGCGTGTTTTTTTTTTTTTTTGAATACTGATTAATCATCAGATTACTGCATTACACAGATATTTATAACAACTGCTATTGTAGCAGAGATATTACACTGATATTTACAATCAGATATACATGATTGGGACTTACATTATTATATTGAATTTTATGAAGTACATGCCCAGACAAATAACCCCTCACAGGAGAGGGATGTCCATACTCCACTTGCATTTCACAAGGGAGAATGATTTTTTACATATAAAGAACATTTAGCCCCCACAATGCTTTTGTGAGGGCAGCAGCCCACCACTTCGGCCAAGGCCGAAGTGGCATCACAGTCGCGTGTTGAGCCTTACTTATAAGGACTAGGATCCGGTGCTCAGTTGAGCTTGTGCTGAGCACCGGATCAATGATCAGCAATTGTTTAGGACCCACATAAGATCATTGTTGACCATTGATTTGGTGCTCAGCACAAACTCAGCTGAGCACCGAATCCGCTTCCTACCTATAAATCATGAGATGATTGTTGAAGAAAAGATACGTGGGATTACTTATTCGACGACTCAACTTTGCTCTGCTAAATTAGTTAGCAGTTCGCTTAAACAGAGATAAACGGAAGAGAATTAAAGACGACAACTCAATCGTGTAATACGTTCTAAACAGTGAATTAACTGATTCTCTAGTAAGTACAGTACAAATTAACATTGTGATTATGAGACTAATTGGAAGTGAAAATCCAATGACTGTAAAAAAAATATAATTATGTTGCTTTATATTTTTACAATCGTTCAATTTGCATCGATCGATTGCAGGACAGTTGTATAATTTACATTATTATGTAAATAACAAGTGTCCTATTTGCTTCGGTTTAGTAGTTAACGTTTTCGTTCACTAATTTACTAAATTGGTTCAAAGTCGTGAGGCTTTGCTTACCTGCGTTGACAGTGGTCCATGGTTATTTTTAGTTTTTTTACTTTATGTGTCAAAAATGCGACACTGGTGTAACTTTAATTCTTGAAAAAAATTAAATATAAAAAACTTACATTAGTAATTAAAGCAGAAATTTGTACAATTAATTATTTTAATCCGTTCATAATTTATTTCTTTGTTATTTAAGTTTTTAGCATAAGTTTAATTTGATTATTTTACCCTTAATAGGTGAAGTTATTAAAATATCCAAAACTTATTTTAACTTCAACAATTTTGTTTAATTTTATTCTTTATAGAATTCAATGATCTAAATTATCTAACCATACTACTTGACTAGTGTAATTTTAATCCTCAATTAAAAATAACAAAATATCTTTGTCATAGATATCTAATAAAATTTAAGAAACTATCAAATTTATATCATAACATGTGGGGATGTTAAAGGATAAAATAGTCAATTGAAACTCATATTAAAGCAATTTTTTTTTTTGAGAAATCTAAATCACAAAAAAAAAAGATCTAGTCGATTAATTTTCTTAACTTTGTATTTATAAAGAATAAAATTCAATTGCAGTTGGCCTGGTGACTAATAGAAAATTTCCACCTCAGTAGTACAATTATATAAGTCTAGTTTGGATGCTAATCAAATCATAGATCCCACCAAGGTTTTTGCTAAATTTTCTTTTTCAGGCAACCAAAATCTCACAATATCTCAAATTCATCATCCAACAGCAACATATGTAACTTTAATAAACTTCAAATGAAATCAATATAATCTTAAAAAGATTCAAAGATTCAATCTACATCATCTTCACCAAAGGGTATTCATGAAGACGTTATGAACCCTAGGCCAACATGTAAAAAGCTAATAAAAAGAAAAATTAAATCATGATTAGTCACTGTTTCTCCCTTGAAATTTCAAAAACAGGTATGCTCCAGATATTTTTCACATAAACACAACTCACTAGAGCATGTAAATAAGTCTAACCTGCAAGTATCATATTAGGCTAATAGCATCTACCAAATGATTTAGAAACCCAATATTGAGCTTATATTTTTTTATTGTGAAAACAAATAAGATGCTATTTATATTCAGATATTTAAAAAAGAAAAACGAATATGTCATTCATATTTTTCGTAATTAGACTCATTCAGACTATAAAAAAATTCAGATCCATTTATATTTCAGAAAAAAAAAATAAACGCTACCTTAGTGTTGGTTATGTTTACATTACTGGTACTCCTTATCCTATCCAAAATGCATCACATCAGTCATGAATTGGTCAAGGCATTTCCTTAAGACCAATTTTCGCATCTCAAAGGAAGATTGGTTTGATCTTCAAGATTCGATGATGACTACTATAAAAGGTGCACACCAAACATGATAGTTTAAACAAACAAAAGAAAAAACACTGAAGGAAAATAAAGACAGAGGTGGAGAGCATTTATTAAAATAATCAAATTGTTCTCTTTCTTTTTTTATTGTTGTAGTTGGCATTATTAAAGATTTTGTATGTCTCTCTTATGTAGACCTTTTTCACATTCAATTTGAATTTAATTCAACTTAAACAATTTAGATCACATATAAATTTCATTTATTCAACTCTAATTTGTCATTAAAGCAAACACATGGGGTACATCTAGTACTGGTAGCCCATATAATATAGGATTAAAACACTATTTTATACTAAATTAATACAAACTCACGCTTGGTGCTAAAATTAACTAAATCTGCACTGCATTAAGGTGCTAGTGTGGCAACTGGCCTCATTAGCTTGCCTCTTTTTTAAAAAAAAATTCTTTATAATGATAATAAAAAATAAATATAACTTTTTAATTTTATATAATATTATATAATTTTAATTTTTTTTATTTTTACATTATATATATGAATATAAATTTATAAATAATAATTTAACATAACTAATACTATTAATTTAAAATTAATAATAATACAAATAATGATATAAAATATTATTCCATATACTACAAAACTCCTACTCGGATTATTTAGCACAATTCATTTTGTTAATGAATATGTTATAACAATTGTATCACTTTATTGTTATGTTATTTAGAGATTATTTGATTAAATTATTTGCTTTGATCTTTTCACATGTCATTTATTTAGAAAGCATTGAAAAGTAAATGTTATGCTTCCAGAAATTTAAGGCTATAAGTTTCGATCTTTATGAAGAATTATGATTTTTAAAAAAATATTTAAACTAAGAAAATTGTTAAATTTCCCAAATTTAAGACTTCTATATTTATTTTTTTTAAATACGAATGAATATTATTTTCTAAATATATAATTTTAATTAATCATAAAAAATTAACACAGTATAGTGCAACACTAAATATAATATAATTAAAAATTAATACAGTACAGTAAAACACAAAACATAATGCAGTACTATTATAATACAATGCTAATATGATAAAATATAATACCATACAATATTATTAAAATAATGCAATATAACATTATAGAATACAATATGTTAAACACGCCTATAATTAATTTCAAATTAATCACAAAAGAATGACTCTCACTTCCCTTTTAACGTGGGATATTAATATCTTAAAATACTCATAACGTAGTTAGAGTTAGTTTGTTCCAAATTAAGTCCAAATATGTCCAAGATAAGTCCAAGTCTTAATTATTGTGAGAAATTTCATCTAGGAATCTTATTACAAATTATTTATAATTTTATAGCCATACCGTAATTTTTAAAAGTTTAGAATTGAGCCATGTGGGATGAAAGTGAATCTTCTGAAAGATATTGGGGTCAGAAGGGAATTTCAGAAAGGAAAAGGGGTATAAGGAAACTTTACATAAAGAGAAAAATAAAAAATGGTAAAAAAAGCAAAATAAAAATTTTTCCCCGGCAACAGCGTCAAAAACTTGATACAACTTAAAAGTAATTTTTAACTCCCAAATATAAGTGTGTCTTGTTGTATTATAACTCGGTACGTCCGAGGTCGATCCACAGAGAAAAGATTTAATTTGTTTATTTTATTTTAACTAAATATTGAAATTAAAACTTGAATATAAACAACTTAATTTAAATGAAATTATGAAATTGAACTAGTTAGGGTTGTGGATCCACTCTTAGTAATAAATAAAACTTAATAAATTCTTTTTGCCCTTTTTTTTAGATTTATTGCCCAAAAGATTAATTATATAAATTATTATTATTTTCCATTAAGTATTTATTGTGCCAAAATTTAATTTGTCTACAATAAGTCAAAATACTATTTTACCATACCTTATATTAAGATATTAAGAATTTATTGTGCCAAATTTATTTGTTTGTCTACAATAAATTAAAATTTCAAAATATAAAATATGTATAAAATTAAATAGAAAATAATTTAGTTTATAAAATTAAAAATAGAATTTGTTTAAATCATATTTATTTCCTAAGAGTTTCACCTTCCCCTAACTAATATTATTTAGTTAAGTATAATTAAAATAAAAAGAAGTAGTAAAATTGATTGCTGAAGAAAAGATTTTATGTGAATTAGTTAAGCACAAGCTTAGCTAAGCACCGGATCCGCTTCCTACCTATAAACCAGGAGATGATTGCTAAAGAAAAGATACGTGGGATTACTTCTTCGACAACTCAACTTTGCTCCACTAAATTAGTTAGCAGTTCGCTTAAACATAGATAAACGGAAGAGAATTAAAGACGACAACTCAATCGTTAATACGTTCTAAACAGTGAATTAACTGATTCTCTAGTAAGTACAATACAAATTAACGTTGTGATTATGAGACTAATTGGAAGTGAAAATCCAATAATTGTAAAAAAATAGAATTATTTGCTTTATATTTTTACAATCGTTCAATTTGCATCGATCGATTGCAGGACAGTTGTATAATTTACATTATTATGTAAATACCAAGTGTCCCATTTGCTTCGGTTTAGTAGTTAACGTTTTCGTTCACTAATTTACTAAATTGGTTCAAAGTCGTGAGGCTTTGCTTACCTGCGTTGACAGTGGTCCATGGTTATTTTTAGTTTTTTTACTTTATGTGTCAAAAATGCGACACTGGTGTAACTTTAATTCTTGAAAAAAATTAAATATAAAAAACTTACATTAGTAATTAAAGCAGAAATTTGTACAATTAATTATTTTAATCCGTTCATAATTTATTTCTTTGTTATTTAAGTTTTTAGCATAAGTTTAATTTGATTATTTTACCCTTAATAGGTGAAGTTATTAAAATATCCAAAACTTATTTTAACTTCAACAATTTTGTTTAATTTTATTCTTTATAGAATTCAATGATCTAAATTATCTAACCATACTACTTGACTAGTGTAATTTTAATCCTCAATTAAAAATAACAAAATATCTTTGTCATAGATATCTAATAAAATTTAAGAAACTATCAAATTTATATCATAACATGTGGGGATGTTAAAGGATAAAATAGTCAATTGAAACTCATATTAAAGCAATTTTTTTTTTTGAGAAATCTAAATCACAAAAAAAAAAGATCTAGTCGATTAATTTTCTTAACTTTGTATTTATAAAGAATAAAATTCAATTGCAGTTGGCCTGGTGACTAATAGAAAATTTCCACCTCAGTAGTACAATTATATAAGTCTAGTTTGGATGCTAATCAAATCATAGATCCCACCAAGGTTTTTGCTAAATTTTCTATTTCAGGCAACCAAAATCTCACAATATCTCAAATTCATCATCCAACAGCAACATATGTAACTTTAATAAACTTCAAATGAAATCAATATAATCTTAAAAAGATTCAAAGATTCAATCTACATCATCTTCACCAAAGGGTATTCATGAAGACGTTATGAACCCTAGGCCAACATGTAAAAAGCTAATAAAAAGAAAAATTAAATCATGATTAGTCACTGTTTCTCCCTTGAAATTTCAAAAACAGGTATGCTCCAGATATTTTTCACATAAACACAACTCACTAGAGCATGTAAATAAGTCTAACCTGCAAGTATCATATTAGGCTAATAGCATCTACCAAATGATATATATACAACATTCAAACCCCCCTGGTACTCTAGTGGTTAATGATTTAGAAACCCAGTATTGAGCTTAACTGCAGAGCCAAAGATGTCGATACAGCTTAAATAAGACATTTACAACTTTTACCGGCCACAAACATTACAGCCGAAAACTAGCATAAAAGGTCTAGATAAATAGCTAGGGGTTGACAGTGATACTGGTCGAAACCACAATATTGGTCCTAATATGACTGCCACTGAGTGCTAAACCAAAGATGCCTACAGGTCATAACTTCATATGTACTAACTTTGCAGCAAGAAAGCACACTCTAACAGTCTTAACTGAAGTACGAATAGTGTATAACTTCTCCAATATGTTCTCAAATTTGAGAGAACAAGTAGTAAACTACTGGGAACTGACTATCCTGCTGCCCTGTTCTCTCAGCCAAAGATAAAAAAATTACGTAATATCGTGTTAACTAAACAAAAAAGTTATTAGTATCAACAATATGCATCCCATAGAAAAGATATGTAGCACATTCACAACAAGCGCCAAGCTAGTTAATGTACAAGGTTGAAAACTATGCAGATACAAGTTTTAATATCAATTAATAGCATATGAAGTAGTTGAAGAATCAATATACAAAGTTTTAAACTATGTAGATACAAGCTTTAATATCAATCAATAGCATATGAAGTAGTTAAAAAGCTTTTATATCTCATAAGCGCTGTCAGAGAGATGATATAATTGCAGATGAACAATATTGAGACATCTGGAGCACACAGTTCTTTAGTTCAACCTGCAATTCATAAAATAAGTTCAGAATATGGAGACAACAAGTATGTTTCATCTATTTTCAAGGTCATCAACTCACCTCATTGAATCCTAGGATGACACATATTTTAAAAATCCTTGCTCTTGCAAAAAAATAGTGCTCCTCTACCAGTATCTTGACAGCTACCAGAACAGCAGAAGCTGCCAACATACTTGGCCTAAAACCAACCAGTGCAATCACTGGTAGGAAAACGAATTAATAAAATAATGATTAAATGACTGATAATTATCCGAGAAATATTAACCAATCCTACCATTCTTAGAAGAAATTATAGCATAGCGATAAGCTAATGCTTTCAGAATCTTAGCAATATCAATATTCAGTTTAAATTCGGTCACAACATCCTCCAGAAAAGCATCAAGAAATTTGTCCGTTGGTATAATGTGATCAAATTCAGCAGCAGTGACACGAGCCCAATTATCTAAACTTTCCTGTTTTTCCTTCAAACCATGTTTGTTCTGTTATAATAGTAAATGTACAATGAAATTAGAATATAAAAAGTAAAAGTGTAAGAAAATAAAAATAAAAAAACCGGCAAATTAGAATATAAAAAGTAAAAGCACAAGAAATTAGAAAAACAAAAAAAAACGATTAAGTTTTACCGCCACTAGTTGAGCTGTTGATAATTTCAGATCCATAATTCTAGCAGCAGTAACGATACATCCAATCATTACGCTATCCACAATCTCAAAATAGTCATTATTCTAAACAGAAAATACAACTACTTAGTTAGATTATAATTAGTATATCAGATCCATAATTCTAGCAGCAGTAACGATACATCCAATCATCACGCTATCCACAATCTCAAAATATCCATTATTCTAAACAGAAAATACAACTACTTAGTTAGATTATAATTAGTATAAAATATTATATAAATCAGGTACAAAAATACAATGGTATGAATAGAGAAGAAGTGAAGAAATAAAGCCTAAAATATTTATTCCTATAATTAACATATAACTAATGATGATTTACAAGAAAAATATATATAAATCAGGTTTGAAAATCATACCATTAAATCCTTATTAAAGCACATATATCGGTCAAAGAAGTTCATGGCTACGTGCTCAAGATACTGAGGATGAGGTACATCCTCCAACAACTGCCAAAATAAAAAGAATATTTAAAAAATAATGATAATAGTAAAAGAAATAATTAAACCAAACATAATGACCGGCGAACTCAAGTCATCGTCGGCGTGAGAGAGACGAGAACGGCGTGCTATTGTGCTAAGGTTTCGCACCTAACCTATTACATAAGATTCATTTTCGGTTTGATAGTATGAACCAAACAGTCGAGCCGAACCGTCCGGTTCGTCGGCCACTGCGAAATTCCTAATTACATTCGTAATAATTAATAAATAATTATAATAAAAAAATCAAATCAATTATTACCAGATCCATCAACTTCATCGAACGGTGTCTCATGAGGCCAGCGTTCTCATCCGCAGTGTAAATGGCGCTTGGTACGTACATATCGTCCGACACGATTCGGTCACTCTCCGCAAGCAGCATTGGATGCAAGTCATCCAAACCGAACAAGAAGGAGAGATGGAAGTCATCCATGCCGAACCAAAAAGAGAAGAACTACGAGATAGAAATTGAAAAGAACGGAAAAAAAGAGAAAGGAGGAACTAAGAGATAGAAATTGAAAAGAACGGAAGAAAAGAGAAAGGAGAGAGAAATTGTGAATGACGAAATGATATTTATAGAGGCGCGCTCTCTCTCTAAATCGTTGTGCTTCTCTCTATACAGTTTGCTTGCTAGATGTTGCGCTCGATTGAATTTTTTAGCTCCGTTTGGAGCTAAAACAAATGAGAGTCATATTAAGTGCGGATTGACTCTCTCTCTCTCTCTCCAGAAACTGTTTTAGTTTCTCGCTCTAGACAGTTAAGGTACGATGGGTCTTTGGGAGTGAAATTTTGGCGGGTCAATTTTTGAATTTATTTTGGAGACTCTCTCAGGTTATTTATTTTTATGGAGTTGCTTCAGCGACTAATAGAAATTTGTCAACTTGTAATTATTTACGACAAGAATTCAACTGCGACTAAGTTCAGTTTGGATGCGACAATCCAAGTGTTTGTATCATTATCTGAATGATCTTTCTTAAAAACTTAAGGACCTGTTACCGCGCAGCTGCCCCAAACGCACTATAAATCTAATTTTTACATTCACTTTTTTCCTCCCTCCCCGTGGATATCGCACGGGATGCAACATGAACCATGATACTTCGTGGAATTTGGCCGCTTTTATGTTACATGAACCAAATAAGTCCCTTGTGTTTATAAATGAAGTTGTTACAATATAACAAAGCCGGATTCATGTTATAAATATTAAAGGGGTAGGATCAGGACCCTTTTTTCAATACACAAATTTTGATGCCTAAGATTATAAGAGATAAGGATTATTTTGTAAAGAAATAATGTCATTTAATGGACACAGCTACTATTAATGCTCTGATTATCTTGTAAATGCAGATTACTATAGTTCTTAGATCAAATATATAACGGTTCTGTTCTCGTTGAAATAGAATAGTCACGATGGAGTTCTCTCGGAATCGTTTAGTAGATGATACTATAGAATTTGTGTGATAATGATCATTAAAGTTTGAGGCATTGATAAAACTATTTAGGCAGGCCGTTGCTTGAAACATCATTGTTATGAATTATGAGACCAAGTCTAGCCAAGTGCACTATTGGACATGAACATTCGGGAAAAATACTGAATATGAAAATTACTTTTTCAACGATTATAACAATATTTGATGAATTAGTTTTCGACAAGTTAATAAAGGATAGTTGCGCAAATATGAAGCTTAGGTGCTGATCCGTTGGGTGAAAAATAGAAACGTCAACTGTAAAAACAATTCACCATTATTTTTTTGTCATGCACATTAAGGAGATAACATCACAGGAAGAAAAGGGAGTGAATATATAAAGATCCGTTAAGAGTAAATAGGAGAGAAAATAAGAGTGTTAATAATAGTTTTGGAATTCATTATTAATTGACTTTTTTTCACAAATTAATCACTACAAAAAATAATCTTAGCCAATTATTGTGATTTAATTGATAAGATGTTGTGTCAAAATTTATATATAAAATGAAAGGCTCTAGATCCACCCCAATACGGGTGGGTAAATTATGTTCAGGGTCAGATTGTTCAGATTTTAACTTGGGCTACAACCCAATTAGGTTAGAGAATTGAACCCTATCATGTTCAAAACATAAACCTAAATAAACCGAACCAAATTTATTTTGGTTTGGTTCAGTTTGAGATCGCAATTTTAGATTGGTTCGGTTTGAAAATTCGAGCGTAAACTTGGCTTTGTTTTCAATTCAATTTTCCAAAAATTCGTCGGTAACCAACTAATCTCAAATCCTAGCCTTGATCAATGCAGAATAAAAAAGAAAATCAATTCAATATATGCGAGAATTTGAAGCACTTTTCGAGAGTTAAGACCAAATTGACGTTAAGCAGATAAACATAATCTAAAACGCTTCTCTTCAGCCAGGCGGAGAAGAAATATACAATCAAAACATATTTACTCCCAAAAACGTACATTTAATTAAAAATATCTCCCCATGTCCCATTCATCTTCGGAATCGTAAACATAACCTTATCATCCTCACCTTGTGCGGCTGACGACGGCAAAAGAAGAAGGAGGCAGTGACTGGATTAGAATCAAACAGCTCAAGACCGGCTAGAAGCTACAATGTCGGTGCATCTGAATGGAATTGACAGCGGTGACGCCGGCAGAATGTGGGTTTGTGTGAGTGAGATTGTGAGCACCCTGGCTCCTGGGCTTGGGGTTGTGAGCATCCAAAGTAAAAGCTGCTTTTGAAAAGTTACAAAAAGGTTCAAACACAAAGCCCCCACAACCTGATACTGATACCAGAACAGACTCTCAGTCCCTTCGCCTGAATATTTATATTTATTTCTACAGATCTGTGTTGTGTCAGTACTGTTTTCGTTTTTGGCCTCTGCCTGCCTGAACCTTTTGCTTTCGCTGCTGCTAGGGTTTGTGTGCTCATAAGCGGAAGCAGCAGCAACCAAGAATCAAAATAAATGAATAAAATTAAAAACCACTGTGCTGCTGGTTTCACTTATTACTTACATATTTTTACTAGCCTCTCTGAAGTCTTTACAATCTTGCTTTTAATTATCTACCCTCTTCACCTTTTTTAATAAACCACTTGTTAAAAAGTTGCTTGACTCGCACAAACAGAAAGCAGAGATGCTCAAGTTGTTTTGCAGTCCACAAAAGATGGCAAGTGACACTATTAGGGAAACATCTTCTTCCTAGTTTCTAGTAAAAATAATTAAGACAGACAGGCTGTGAAATAAAGAGAGAGGGAAAGAGTTTTAGTATAGCAAAGCAGATAGCTGCTTCCTGCTGCTTTAATTCCAGCCTACTAAGGAGTTCATACTGTTCATATTTAAGCTCATCTAAATGAGATAAAATTTTTGAATTCATATATTGAGATGCATGAAAGATCATAAAAGATTATAAGTGTAGTATAAGAAGATTTCATGCATTGCATTCTTAGAGCTCCTTATTAGACATATTTAAATATTTTACAACAAAAGTGTTAGTGGTATAATGCTGCAATTACTTAATACTTTATTATATGATTTGGGTTCTAAGACCAAAGAGTTTTCATTAGTTAAAGAAAGTTCTAGCAGACATAGGTTACATACATAGCTAAAATATAGAGGGCCTGCTGCCTAATAACAATTAAATCAATAAGCGAATAATTTAGTGTTGTCTCTTAAAAGCTGCAGCTGCTTAACCTAAATCCCAAAAAAGACCTAAGTATGCTTATTTCCTGTTTGGAATTAAGGTGCTGTAGTAAATATAAAAACTGTAACTATGAAACAAAAATTAATAATATGTAATAAATATAAATTTTAAATAATAATTTTGACAAAATTATTAAATTTGTAATAGATTTTTCATCATATAAGTAAAAAATCATATAAACAAATCTTCCAAACTACAACAACTAGTGTTTACCAAATACTTTAGTTCTGTACATTTTAAGATACAGCTGCCCAACTTCAAATCCAAACGCACCCTTAAGAAAGCCCTAGCAACTCCAAGAATGAGACATTAAACAAGAAAAAGCAGTACCCAGCAACTCAAACTCAAAATGATCTAATATTTATAGTCCCATATTGTGGAACAGAGCTTTCATAGTTATTTGGAAAACTAATTAATAAAAACATCAAGCAGGTCTCATAACGATTAGTAGATAACAAAAAAGTGTTTTAATCATACCTCAATCTTTTTCTCTGCTTAAAATTATCATGACATAAAACATTTTGTCAACACATTGTGTCAAACAAATAGACCTCAAAAGAGATAAATGACGAAATAGCTATGATTGTATCATTTCAAATTAGCACATATTTTCAAATGCCTAAGTTAAGGAAGGTCATAAATTCCTGCTTTCAGATCAATATAGTGATTTGTAAGAAAGCACTACAATTTTGAGCCATTTAATCATATTATTACTCGCTAGGGAAAGAAGTAACTACAAAAGTTCAGCTGAATTTTTCAATAGCCCAAAAGGAAGAAGAACATACACTGTCGCTAAATCAACATTAAATCGCAATCCATTCTCAACGAGCATAGTGACAAGGGAATTGTTTCCAGCTAGAACCTCAAGCTGCATGGTTCTGTAGTCATTATGAATGGCATCAATTTTATTCACAACTGTTTGTATTTTTGGCTTATTTTTATCCAGTACTACCTGAGAAAGAAAGAAAGAAAGAAAAACAATGGCACCTTGAATTTAATTTCACATGTCAAATGTGCAGTACATAGTCAAAATGGATAGAATAATATTACTATGTCTTAGCACCTTTGCTATAAGATACTTGAATGGTTGATGTTCTTCTCTCAGGTTTAGATGTGCTATACGCCCAACTGTTTCAAAAGCTGAAGGGATGATCATACCCTTTGGTAGCAAGGTTTCCAATATCTGCACATAACTATGAAAGTCAAAAGCCTCGTCAACATTACAAACTTTCAGCTCAAAGCATTCAGTGCCCCTACCATAGAGGTGCGACCAATGATAAACCTTCCCAACAGTAGAACCACTGCAGGGGATGGAGGGTGAGACAGAGTATTAGAGAGCCATCCTAAGTGAAAGCAAAGGCTGCAATCTATAGAGAAATTCTGTCATAGCCCAGTTTAGTTCATTTTTTTGAAAGAAACTGATACCAAAATAAAGTCAATAGGATTACAAATGTGAAACTGGAAATAAACATAAGCTATTTCAAAGTTGATCAATTATTTGTATTTTATTTTTTAAATCAAACACAAAAGTGTATGTTTTACCAAGTGCATTGCTTGCCAGCTTTAAAATTCTAAGATGATGCTTTGCAGGTTGACAACCAAATTTTTATTAATAAATGATTCACAGATAACGTCACCCAAGCAACAACAGAGTAATTAACTTGAGATTGTTAATGTCAGAGCTGTATGAAGAAAAGAACATTGGAAAAACAATGAAGTCAGGTAATACAATGAAGAAGAAGAAATCCCCATGCAAAACACCTGGAAGTTAATTGAGGACATAACTTAAGGGTGTCTGCTAATCTCCTTCAAAGGAGGTAATGTACTATATTTGCATTTCCTTTTCTTTTATTCCTTTTTAGCAGGTATCAAGAAGTGAACTCATTTGAATAAACTGACAACAATGCCCTAGAATAATTTGCAAACCCAAAAGAAAAGTGGAACAAGAAAAAGCAAGGAAAAACATATCAAGAATAACATATAAATACACACAGGAATAGTCAAATAAAATACCTAATTCATCTGCCAATAATCATAAAACAATGTCAGCCTACATTTGACAAGCTCCAAAGTTGGTGTTGTATTTTCTCTGGTATCTTCTTTGAGTACAACCTGAAGAATAGATGATAGTATAAGATACAATTTGACTATTGAACAAATAAGGGATACTCATTAAATCTAACTGATTTCAGATAATGGCATGAAAAACCAATTAAACCTCAGTACTTCACCACAAAACAATGATTTAGCATAACAAATAAAGCACAGAGACCAAAGAAACATAAAAATTTTATGCCAGGAAACAAAAAGGGCATAACATCCAGGCATGTAGTTTTCCATTTGCCATGTTCGCTATTGAACGTTATAACATAGCACGCCTCACTAAAAATCAAGGAATGTTCATGCTTGCCATCTAAAAGCAGCTTTCCAAAGTAACAGACAATATTAAGTACCTGAATGTGTTTTGAATAAAATCCCAAACAGTGAATATAATGTTTTGCTAGAGCTAATATATGAAAACGCAAAACATCCTTATCGACGAACTCCTCGTCCAAAAGCAACAACCTTGTTGATCCTCTCCATTTCTCTCCTCCTCTAAACTCATCCCCCAACAATCCACTCATTTCCTTTCTCTCTTCCTCAACAACCTCCACCACATAAAGCTCCCCCTTCCTCCCATTTCCCTCCTTACCCTCCTTCTTTTCCTTCCTCTTCTTCCTCCTCGGCCGCGAAATCCTCGCTAAATTCCTAAACTTAACGAACCCACGATTTAATTTCTAACCGGAAAACTTAACACTTCAAGCCTACTTTGGTCTCTCATTCTTTTAAAAAATTTGTTGGAAGTTTTTCTTTTAAAATAAAAGAATTTTTTTTTTATATATATATTGAACCATCAAATTCCTCTTTTAACACCCATTTTCCTAATTTGCCCATTATCGAATCATTAATTTAAAACTTTTACCCTGCAAATACTTTAATATCCCAAAATAACCCTAATTATATCTTTGTTATTCCATTTTAGTTTTATCTTGAAACGTACTGGCCATTTATCGTTCTTTATTTTCGTTCTTATTCTTCTTCTGTCCATTCACCACTATTTTTATTTGTTTGAGAAAATTGGTTAATTCCATGAGCCAATCATATTACTCTTTTCAACTTGTTATAGGCCATTGAAATAGTCAACAATCTAACATAGCATTGAGTAAAAATATCATGGCTATTTAAACAAGCATTATATTTTGCAGATATTATTTTTAGTAAGCACAGTGATTCCATAAGAAAAGTAAATGGTGACAAAAAAAAGAAAAAAATCCTAAGAGATGATAGTGATATTGTTGAGAAGAAGGGGATTAAGATTTACGGTGTTTGGATAGAAAGATAAGAAAAAAAATTTAATTTATCTTTTTAATAAATTAATAAATATGTACATAATGGTCAAATACTATAGTGATATTTTAGTAATATAAAATTTATTAAAAAGTGGGTACAATAGTTTTATGGGTTCAAATAAATTTATCGAGTTTCGATTAAATCTTAAGTATTGGTAGTTATTATTCTTTGATTTACATACATGTATTGCCAGTGAAACTTTTTTCAAACCAAGAACATCACATCGAAAACTAACGAATAATTTGATAAGATTTTTTAATCTTTATATTTTATATAAAAACTTGAATTAACAAATGATGAACAGTAGTAAAAAAAATTTACCGCTCCTAAATTTGTGAATGTTGGGACAGGAAAAATTATAAATGAAGACGAATGTGTCACTATTATCGCTATATTTGGGATATTAGACATGTAACAAGAAAAATAATGACTTTTGAATTTCCACTATGGTTTAATGAATAAAAGGGTTTCAAGAGTTGTATAAAAAAAAATAAAAAAAAGAGGTTCAAGAGTAGTTGGATTCAAATAGTCTTATAAACTTAATTAAAGATGGTTAAATTTTTTGTATCCCGATCAAATTTTGGGATCCCGTCCTAATCGATATGGGACTTGGTAATTTTTTGTTCCGATTCATTATTCGGGTTGATTTTACCTTGATTCATTATTTAAGACGTTTGAAACTCCCAATTAAGATTTGGAATATCCTGACTGTTATAATGTGAAGCTCAAATTTAGATTTCCAAAAACATATGACAAATTGATTTGATGAAGGATATAGATTTGACATATCGGCAATATGCATTCGACGAGTCAATTTGATAAATCAAAGAAATTGGACATGTGGGTCAAAGGTGTATGATATGTCGTTTACAAGGATTTGCAGCATATGACACAAACTCAAATCATCCGAACATTTAGAATCCTGATTGAGATTCGAAAGTTTAATCGGAATGGGATGGGAATATCCTTTTTTTTGCCCTAATTTATTATTCGGGAAAAAATTCTGGATGGGATCAAGATTTGACAATTTCAAGGCTAAAATCCAAGACAAGAAGCAGATTCCACCAGACCATCAGATTTTTTAAGTTTCTTTTGGTTTGTAGTTGTTGGCGTAATTTTTTGTGGTTGTCGGGGTAATTTTTGGATACCTTCCCTGAGGTTTGATTTTGAGAATGTATTGTGGTTGTTGGGATAATTTTTTTGTGGTTGTTGGGGTAATTTTTGGATACGTATTAAGCGTTTGAGAATGTATTAAGCGTTTCAGTGAAATTATAATAACACCCTTCCAATAATTATAATAATACCCTTCATTATCTGATTATGGTTCACCTACCTCGCAACAGTTGCACCATCCCTCCCTCGGTTTTTGTTTTTTGTGATTGGGTAATTTATCATCAGTCCCAATTATTTCGACATTTAGCACCTCACACCCTCGTCACCGCGCCCCTATTTTTGTCAAAAAAAAATCGATTAATTCTAACTGTTCAGGCTGCTAGTTAATTCTAATTGTTCACATTGTTATTAACCTAAAAAAATGGGTTAATTTTAACTGTTCAGACTGCTATTAACCTAGAAGTAATTTCAATATTTTTCAAGGTTTTTACATTCATAACATGTAGTAAACTATTAATCCTATCTCCAAGCATTTTTTTACTTTTTTTTAACAGATTCATTTATGAATGGAGAAGCTTCCATTCCTCTACAATTGAGTTCTTTCGTTATTCTCTTGACCATTAACTTGTCATTGGCAGCAGGTACAATAACTCCCTCAAGAAGCATCTGGGATAGTAAAAAGTTAGTTTGATCATCTCAAACATTTGAGCTAGGCTTCTTCTTTGCTGGTATTTCAAAGAGCAAGCACCTGGGAGTATGGTAGGGATGGCAATGGATTGGATTTGATCCAAGATCCATGTGATCCAAATCCAATCGGATCGGATTTAGATCGGTTTAAAATGGATTTGGATCCGATTTGGATATCGATGTGCGAATCTAATATGGATCTGGAGCAGATATGGATCTATCTTAATATCTAAATCCATATCCATATCCACTCATCTTTTAATTTTATTTTATTTTAAAAGTTTTTTAATAATTGTGGAATGATAATGATAATAAATTTTATTCATAGCATATTAGTAGTATTTACCATGAATTTAAACTCTTAAAACTTAAAGGTTAGTTTTGTAAATTTAAAGGTCAGCCAGCCTCAAAGCATGTACATGGAATATTCAAATTGCAATCCAAGTAATATAACCTGGTAATTTATTTTATCATATTAGCCAAATAATTTTTAAGGAATATAGTTATTCATATATTTAGTCAAATATGGTCATAATAAAAATAATAAAGGACTGAATATAAATCATATTTAATTTATATGTCATTATCTAATGTTGTAGGAATGAGGGTAGGTGTATTGTGGATACTAGAATGATGAAAGAGACAATAGAATATTAGATTGATCTTACTCCTGCAATTACTTCTGAATGATATTTTATTATCTTTCTTATTTGTTGTTTTGGTGTAGAAGTATAAGCTGCAATATTTATTATATTTTTGAGAAAAATTATATAATTTATTTGTTATCAATACATTTTAGCCTTCAAATTTCAATCTAAAAAATTATTACTTTTTTATTACAGAATTTTAGAATTCATGACGGATCTAGAGCAGATTTGGATTTTAATTTTTTTTTTTGGATTTGGAGCAGATATAAATATTTATTTTTTTTTTGGATCTGAATATGCAGCGAAAAATATGGATTCATAACGGATCTGGAGCAAATACGGATCTTGATTTTTATTATGGATTTGGATCTGGAACAGAGTAGTTCCAACCCATATTTACCCCATTGCCATCCCTAGAGTGTGGTGTACATGAAGAGCCCTGACACAGCTGTTCGGGTAGGTAATTGAAAAAGCCCAATTCGCAATGCGCATGGGGCATGAGTTTTAGCCATTGGCAGCAAACCAAACGAACTTTTTCTTACTACAGGAATTATCAGATTAGGATTCTCACCTGACAATCGATTCGCCCTAGTGCCTAAAATGAGATTAAACTATTTCTTCGATTATAATTTTCATAATGATGAAAGCGAGATGTCTACTTCACCTTTTCTTTAAAGATCACATTCTCAGTGGCGGTCTATTAGATGTTTCTGGACAAACAGAGAATTTGTCAGCACAAGAAAATCTCCACTGAGTTTGAGGGGTTATAATTCTAGGTTGGGAGGTTAGTATACATGGAGAATTATCTAAAATCACTTTCGAGTACACTCCAAAAAGTACCGAACATACTGTCATGAAGCCAAAATGAAAAAAGTATATAAATAGTTGTTTAATATGGTCGTTGTTGCTTATGTAAGCACATTGACCACATTGAACCCCGCCAAAGCTTCCTGCTTCCCCCATAGCAAAGGATAAACTACAATTAATAGTTGTAATTTTTTATTCTTAGTTCTTCTAGAAGTGAGAATGGGGAGCCTTTATTCCTTTTTTTTTTTTAACAATAATTGAGCTGTCGTTAGCAGCTAATACCATAAAGTCCAGAAATATTATCCAGTCAATTTAAGAATTTCTGGCATACTTATCTTGGGCCTGGTTTCCTCCATATTTCGGAAGTAGGAAAAGAAAAAACATAGAGAGGAGGTAACAGCTAGCAGTACTGTTCATTCGACTAGATAACAATGTTCATTCCTTCTTAGGTGTTTCTTGATGTATAAGCATCTAAGTATTGAAATGGCGAAACTTGAACACAAGAATCTTGTAGGACTTTGGGGAACTTGTAATCAAGGAGACAAAAGACTGTTGATCGACGAGCAAAAGAAGATAGACAAGCTTGGATTATTTTATCCTTGGTTTGTGTCTCTTGCCCCTGCCAAGCCTCTATCTAGTTATTCGATCGCTTTTGTCTAATTTTATGTGACATTTGCAGGGAAGGTGGAAATGATACACAGATAGAAAGAAAGCTCCAATATTGACATGGAAAAAGCGGTTTGAAATTGCTATGGGCTGGCTAGAGAACTTCTCTAGACGATGATTTGAACAAAAAAAATTCTGAGTTTGGAGTGACAAAAAATGTTATAGTTGATGACGAAGAGGTTAAAAAAAAAAGAATAAAACAATGAGGATAACAGAAACATAATAAGTAACTTCAATTTTTATTTTTTTTTGGGGTCAAAGAACTTATAATTGCAACTTTTCTTCTGTGGCTATGTATTGCCATGGTAGTAAATCACTTAACACGTAAAACTGCAGATAATATCCCTTTTCACATGTCATCATCATAACTTCTTAGCAGGTCCATTCTTGAAAGGGGTGAAATTCTTGTATTTCTTTGCAGTCGGCAACGAATTGTTGATGGATCGAGCTCGCGAGAACGCCTCACTATCTTCTCCGCTGTTATAGGTGAGTGTCTTATCTCCAAAAGGCAACTGCTTGTTGATGGTCGGAGCTCCCTCAGCAGATCTGGGTCCATCACCTTATAATCTAGTTCAACAATGATCTTCTCCAAGATTTCACTGTTCAACAAAAGTCTCAGGAGCTCAACTTGGTTCGCTCTCCCACAAAATTCGCTCATTCTAATCCATTTTAAACTTGGAGGTAGAAATAGCAATTCGAACTGTTTTGGAATCAGTCCAGTCTCCCCAGGGTTGCAGTCAGCAAATGTTATATCAAGAGATTTAATATTAGATGTGCAATTGAGTAGACAAGCCATGACTCCAATGTCACCATTCTCAGCACTCAGACCAAGCTCCAAATGCTTGAGATTGCGAAACTTCGGTAAACGCTGCCATAAATTTCTTTCATATCGTAAATGCTGCATGCACGATAAAACGAGGTTCGTTATTACCCAAGTTAGCTAATCCAAAACCTTATATATAAAAATAAAATACGAATATCTATCCGTACCTTAATACATGTGTCCCGTAGGTGAAGAATCTTCACACTTGAAAGCATTCTAACGAATGTACTGACTCTCCCATCCGAGTTAAAATCAGGAAGTTGCAAGCAAATATCCGCTTCATCTAATTTGGCCCATCTGTCTAAATCAGATTCATTATCTGAACTTGAAAAAGTCATGTAAGCACCACAACGGAAAAGGAACAAATTTTCAAGATTGGGGCTTTTGAGCAGATGATAACTAAAGGTCTTGGGGAGAATGAATTCGGACAGTTGCAAGTTCTTCATCTTTGGGAAGAAAAATTTATCAGGAAATCGAGCCATTGCACCTCCAGCTTTGAGTTTCAGTGTCACCAAAGAATTACAACTAAAAATGCAGGAAGGATAATCACGTAATTGATGATATCTAGTAATGAGACAAAACTCGAGATCAAGCTCCTCAACTGAAGCACTGAATGCTGCTAGAGAGCTAGTCCAAATATCAGAAACATCCTTTGAGCACTTAAGTGCGAATCTGTTTATACTCGACTTGTTGTCACGCTTTCGCAGAAAATAATCCAGGAATTTAGTAAACCTATGCCGGGTAGTAAAATCACGTTCTAGGAAATTAATAAACCTTTGCCGGGTAGTAAAATCACGTTCTTGAAATCTAAGATAGGGTAGAGACTTCCATAACTCTTGCCACCGTTTTGACACGAGGCTGGTCTGTACAACTTCTTTTACGGGAAGAAAAGAGAGGATGTGATGAAGAATTGAATCATGCAGTGGACTTATTCGATCTGCATCCTTCTTCGTCTGCTTCTGACGAGTTTCCATCGTATTGGAGCTCACAAGAGAGGAGAGGAAAATACCTTAATTGAGAAGATGCTGTATATTATTGAAAAAAATTTGTGAAAAAAAATTAGAATAACAAGTATATTTATATTAGTTGTAATTAATTCTATTCCTATTAAACTTACGATTCCTAATAAACTTATGATTCCTAATAAAAAAAGGAATACGCATGGCTCTCACAAAATAAAATAAAACAAAACCTAATGAAACTAAAAAAAAAAACTTAGATTCTAACCATGACTCTACTTGTCCTACATGACGAAACAAAGGAAATAATTAAAAAAAAAAATTAGAAAGTAAAAGCAAGAAACAAAAACAGGTCAGATATGATTACCTCGCTATCTAATAACCTAAGTAATTAAGAATGATGCTTTTACCTGCAATTGATGTTGCAGTCTGCAAGATCGAGATTCCGAAGAGTCATATATATATCGACATATAAATTCTGCGAACAGTAAAATTATCCGATCCTGCAAAGAGAGTTCTATATAGTTTAGGATTGTTGGACGTTAAATTAAAATTCTATTAGGAAATCTTCAATGATAATATCCGATAATATCCTGCAAAGATATTATCGGATCAGAATACTTGAGTGTGAATTATCGATAATCTCGTTTTCCTATTTTCTGCGGATAAATTTTTGGGCATAAAAATAAATAAATTAGCAAATAGTTAAAAATAATTTTAAAATAATTTTTGTTAAATGTTGTATAAATAATTTATTGTAAAGAAAATCAGTTAACTGTTTAGTAAATGTTGTTTTTAAAAGTGTTGATAAGAATTCAGTCCAAATGAAGAAATTTGACACAATGTTGAATGAGTGTCTGTTCACTATTGAGGCACTCTAGCTTAGCTGCTGCGAAATAAAAATTATATTTATAAAATAAAAATTAATACTGTATAGTAAATATAGCCTTTAAAAAATAACTTTGACAAAAATAGTGAATGTATTATAGGTTTTTTTTATCACATATGTGGTGGATCAAATCAACTTTTTTCTAAATTAAAGAAGTTAGTATTTAGTATTACTATGTGTCTTTGTTGGAAGTCAGATTTTGGGAACTATAGTTTTATTTTTATTTTTGGTTTATTTATGTACTTGAGAAGTATTTTATTCACAATTTATCGGATTTTGTATTCTAAATAGGGATGGCAATGGGGAGGGGAAGGGAGGGGAGGGGACCAATCTCCCTGTACACATCCCCAGTATTTTGCGTATGTCCTTGTCCGCTCACCGAATAATAACAGGGGATCCCCGAGGGTCACCGATCTCAAATAACTAACTTTTTTTGTTTTCGATTTTGAGTTAATTATACTAAAATAAAAAATTCAAATAAAAGTAAAATTCGAAATATATCTTACATTAACATTGATCCATTACAAAAGTCACATGCAAAATACAAATTATCAAAATAATTATCTTTGTCAATATTCATAATGCTATAATAAAAAGAAAAAGAATTTACTTTTATATCGACAATAAATGAATGAAATAAATGTAGATACTTAATTAATATTTTTAATAAAAAATTTTTTTTGGACTAATAGAATCTACCTGGCCATTTTAATGTCCTAAATAAAAATCTAAGACTTTAATTAGTTAATTAAGCCTAAAAGTTTAATAATATAAATATTTTGATATTTTTTATTTGGATAAAAGTTCATTTAGTCCCTGTATTTTAATATTAGTGTCCATTTAGTCCTTTTATTTTTAAAAATACCTTGAAACATCCATGCCGTTAAAGTATTGATACCCATACCATTACTTTTTATTTTCTTTGACTTACTTTTACAATATTACCCTTTTATAATAATTTTTTTGGACACTAATAAAAAGAAAATAATTAAATTACTAATTTAACTCTAAAAAATAAAAAAAAATTAATATAATTTTTTTGCAAACACCATTTGCACACTTGTTAGTTTGCATACAATTTTTGACAATTAAAAATTAATATAATTTTTTTTATTTTTTAGAGTTAAATTGGTAATATAATTATTTTCTTTTTATTAATGTCCAAATAAAAAAATTATTATAAAAGGATAATATTGTGGTAGCAAGTAAAATAATGGTAGAAGTTGGTTTTAACTCATCGAGATTGAGTTGTTGGTACACTAAGTAAAGAAGCAAATTAACACTCAAGTAAAGCATGTCCAATTTTATGATCCCCAATAGTGCAAGAAATAGTTGGACAATCAGGAACCTTGTATTTCAAAACACTATTGGTTGAGAGAATGGAACTTACCTGTTCTGCCAGAAAAGTTTTCTTTTGCACTTTATACTTCCTTTTCACCATGCACAGATCTTTCAGAAATTTAGCATAAGAAAGTATTTGTTTAATGGCGTCCAACAAAGGCATGTTGACCTTCATTTGTTTAAAAACTTCATAAATTTCTGAACTGTGATTTGATTTCTTTGGCTTGATTAGTGCTTGAGGAAATGGGGATACAGGAGGAGAGTTGGTTATTTCTTCATGGGTTAAAAGATCGACAGACTTTTTCTTATTTTCTGAAATTAAATCTTTACTAGTTTTTCGAGGGTTCGCAATGTGTTTTTCGACCACTTTACCACCACGAAGGGTTATAAGCGATTTGATTTAACTCATATTTTGGTTTCCTAAATTTCCCATTTGAGGATATTGTTGTCTCTTGGGGTTTGGTTCAAATTGAGCAAGAAACTTTCCTTTTTCATGCATGGTCAAAGCAAATGTAAGTTTGGAGGAGATAGTTTCTGTCAAATTGGTTAAGGTTTGCATCATTTGGTTATTGATAGACTTTTGTTTTTCAATAATTTAATGCAATGTGTCTCCTAGAGTTTTTATTAGTGGGGGACATATGGTGGGTAACCCTAGGGCTTTTGAAAATTTTGACATGGATGAACTAGGTGTGAAGGTTGTGCATGATTGTCATTTCTCCAATTGAAATTTGGGTGGTTTCTCCAACTAGAGTTGTAAGTTTGGGAGTATGGATTTGAACTTGCCATTTTGAAATTGTCAACGACATTTACTTGTTCACGTAAACTTTCTCTCAGAGCTGGCAAAGTTGGACAGCCCTGCGTAGAATGGTTAGTAAAATCGCAAACATAACATGAAATAATTTGAACAGACTTTACATGATCATTCATTTTCGCCTCTAATGTTTTTACTTTTCTAGCTAAGGATGCAAATTTGGCTTGAAAATCATGGTCTTCCCTAAGGTTATGCATGCCTCCACTAGATGAAGATGACTGAGGTTTACTTGATGACTCATAAGAACCAATTGTATCCCAGTGTTGTGCATTCTCTGCTATATAGTCAAGATAGTCTAATGCTTCTTAAGGACTTTTATCCTTAAACTCACCATTACACATCATTTCAACGACTTGTCTACCTTAGGATATTAATTCCTCATAGAAATAAGACACTAATCTCCATGTTTTAAAACCGTAGTGTGGTCAAATGTTAAGTAGTTCTTTAAACTTATCCCAACATTAGTAGGGGGTTTCTCTTGGTTTTTTTAGAGAAAGTTGTGATTTGTCTTTTGAAAGAATTTATTCTGTGGGGTGGGAAGAATTTTTTCAAAAATTATGCTTGCATTTCATCCCAAGTTCTGATGGATCCTGACCTAAGATTTTGTAGCTAAGTTTTAACTTTATCCTTTATTGAGAAAGGAAAAAAACTTAATTCTGATTATATTCATGCTACAATTTTGATCAGTACATGTGTTACAAACTTCCTCAAATTCCCTTAAATGCAAATATGAATTTTCAGACTCAAAATCATGAAAAGTATGAAGAAGTTAAATGATACCAGATTTGAAATAAAAACGTGATGCATCAAGAGGGAAAATTATGCATGATGGTGACCCTGTTCTAGTAGGATGCATGAAGTCTCTAAGGGTCCTAGGTGTTGAGTGTTAGAAAATGTATATTTATAAAAGACAAAATTATTATTTTACACTTTAAATTTTACTAACACCCTTACTTTTATGTATTTAAATTTCTTGTGATTTAATTATGTGTGCTTTATTTTAATTAAGTATTTTATGTATTTTAGGGGCATCATGGTCATTTTACAATGAACGAGAGTTCAGACAGCAAAACAGACATCACTTTTGAACTCAGGCAATCGAAAACCTTAGGAGGAACATAAAAGGAAAAATGTCACTATTCAAGCCGGTTGACTGTTCAAACCGCGTGGTCAAACTGCATACTGTTGACTGATGATGTGGCGCAATCCTGAGTGTCCAAACTGTTTTTAATCTGATGACCATGATTTACTCAATGTATCTATAAAAAATGGGGCCTCCCCTTCTAATTTGGCATCTCTGAATCTATTCTTGGGCTCCATTTTCTGTAATTGATTCTCCATCTTGTATTTTTTACGTATTTTAATAAATTTTCATTTTGCCCCTAGTTCAATTATGAGTAGCTAATTTTCTTTCAAGCTTGGGTTGAAGGTTAAGTCCCAACATGTGTCATGGGCTTTATTTGGTAAATTTATTTTCTCTTTCCCTCTAATTTTTGTGGATGTTTTTTACTTTTCGTCGACAAATAATAATAATCTTGTCTAGATATCGTCCTGGTTTCACCAGCTCCCCAGTACAAGGTTATTATTATTTGGCACGATAAACCCTTAACACCATATTGATTAGAGTGTGGATCATGAGGGGGGAATGAGGTGTGGATTCCCCCATCATGATTTAATTGATAATAATAAAGAATATTTAACCTATGGTGCATGTTGATGCAGATCCAAATACCCAAGCGCTCCAATTATAATAGTTTCCACTTTAATTTAATTTCGTCATTCCAATTTAAATTTTAAGATAGTCTAAATCACTTTCCCCATCAATCCAACCACCCTCATAGAAAATTAATTCTACATATAATTAAAATCCACCTTTTCGTGGGATCGACACTCGTCACCATTGATCTATTCTACAATAGATTCGTGCACTTGCGAGTTCAATAAAATTTGTAAAACACTAGGTTGTTCATGAAGATTTTGCAAGGCCTGGTCATTTGCATGCTCCGAAAAATTTTCAGCTTCTATGTCAGCCGTATCTAAGGGTGATGAAGGTGATCTTCTAATTAATCTGCCACTATTTGTACAAGACCAACGACGCATGCAATGCTAATAATGTGGCTAAACCAATTATGCATAAAAGGCTGAATGAAAATTGCAGAAATAAAAATAAATTAGAAATTCAATAAAAAAATGCGAAATGAAAATAAATAAATTAGGCGGTGAAACCAGCCATAGATAAAGAAATTAAAATAAACAGTTTAGGCGGTATTTTAAAACCAGTCATATAATAAAACACAAAATTAAATTAATTAATGTACAAGAATAAATATACTGAAACGAAAATGCTAGGCGGTAGCACCTACCATATAAACAAAAGACATAAATTAACAAAATTTAAATAATAGTCAAGCGGTAGAACCGACCATTTAAAATAAATGCGGAAAGTAAATTGTAGAAATTTAAAGAAATAAATTCAATTTGGGGACTAATTTGCAAAGGTTTCTGGGCTAAAATGAAATTTCTAAAACATTTATGGACAATGTTAAAGTTTAAAAAGAGGAGGGGTGCTAACTAAAGTTTTGCAAAAGAGAATAGAATCACGGAAAGATAGTAATGACAAAAAAAATTAAAATAAAGTAAAGACAAACGAACACCAATTTTAGAAAACTCCCCGGTAACGGTACCAAAAACTTGACACGACTTAAAAGTGTATTACTCTCAAGTATAAGAATGTCTAGTTATAATATAATTCGGTGAGTCCGAGGTCGAACCACAGGGAATTTTAAAATGTAGTTGTCAATTTGTTAAACAAAGAAAATTAATTGTGGGGAAAATAAATTATTTGAAAACAATTTAAACATATGTTAAGGTTATGGGATCCACTCTCAATTAGGGGTGTGCAAAATACCCGACCCGACCCGATCCGAAAAATTTCAGGTTCGAATCGGATTGGGTTGTGAATAGAACTCAATCGGATGAAATCTTGCAAACCCAATTGGGTCGGGTAAAACCGATCCAATCCGAGAACCCAACTGAGTTGCTTAAAAAAAAAACTAAACCTAAGTGGCTAAACACACGCACACCACACACAGTCGGTCACACAAAATAATATATTCAGAGAGTTACACAAACACCAGACTCACAACACAACACAAACCCCAATTCAGCTGTCTGCATATTTGTTTTTTCTCAAAATTTCTTTCTTGTTTTTTTTTGTTTTCTTAATGTAATTTTTATTTTATTTTATACTTCTTCAGAAGACAAGATGCGATGATGATGAGTGAAATTAATCTCGTTAATCTAAGATTAACATGAGCAAAAATTCTCTAGTCCATTCTTAATTATCTAGAGTACCTTCTCTTCCTCTTTAGAAAAAAAAAGACACAACACCCAATCCACCCCTCAAGAAGCAAGAAAACACTCTCTCCCTCCCGCGATTTGTTGTTGTCGTTCTGTGAGTCCGGCCATCTGCTGCTGCATCCGTGATTTGTTGTTGCCGTGATGTTGTCATGCTACTGCCGTGTTGCGTCCGGCCATCTACTGCTGCCTCCGCGATCTGCTGCCGTCGTGCTGCATCCGACCATCTCTCCTTCCCCGTGATCTACTGTTGCGCATCCACTAATCTACCGCCGAAACCATCTGTGATCTGCTGCCATGGCCACCGATCTGCTGCTCCAATGCCCAAGCCTCCAACCTGACCCGAATTTCTCCCTTTTGTGTTTTGAATTTTGAAGCTTTCATGGTATATTGGTATATATGTTTTGAATTAACTCGCTTTCAATCGACCCGAATTAACTTGATTGGACCCGAACTCTATCCGATTAGTTTTTTATCCGAATTGATTCTACCCGAATCCAACCCGATTTTTGACCCGATCCGAGCTGATCTGAATATATAACGGATCGGATTAGGTCGGGTTGTAAGTTAGGGTTGCATTCAGATCAATATTTGCCAAACTCGAATAACCCAAAACCCGATCGGGTTGACCCAAACCCGATCCGAATCCAATTTTTGCCCACCCCTACTCTCAGTATTCAAACTATAATTTTAATCCTCTCTCATTTATATTTTTCCTCACTTTTACCAGTTAATTATTATATTATTTAATTCTATGTGTGTGGATAAATATGAAATAAAGTACCTAATGTGCCATATTATATTAATGTGTCGACATTATGTCAAAATTCCATACATATCCAAGAAAATCTATAAATTAATATGACAAAAATAAATAGAAAAGAATAAAATAAACTCAAAAACTCATTTGAAAAAATAATAAATTTAATAGTTTAATACATTGAGCTTCACCCTTTACCTCAGCTTAATAAAACTAACCACTTATATTGAAAGAAAACACAACACTCCTTTTATTTGATAAACTTTTGAAATATATTATAAAGAAAATTGATATAGACAGAAACAAGAAAAAAAAAAGAAACAAAGAAAGAAAGAAATCCTTCAGCTACACCCTTGGCTATCACTCTCTCTCAGAACTTTGCTCCCTAGCTTATGGCTTCCTCATTCGCTTGCATCCCCTTGCCTTTTATACGCAATGGAATCATCTTTTTTTCTTTTTCTTTTAATAACATCTCCTCGATTGATGAATTCTAAATTGCTCAAAATGCCCTTCTTTGTTCTTACTTTCAACTCCAATTTCATCTTTATTCCTGAAAAATATTTACAAGATATAAATTAACATATTGTGAATTAATTTAACAGAAAATATATTTTGGGAAATTTAAAATAATTTAGAAATAGTGAGCGCATTAATTGACACAATAAGTGAAAAACTAATAATTTTATCCTTATTAAATGTACACTTTAGTGTCAATCGCTTACCAATGGCTTTCCAAAAATGAGATCCATAGCGCATGGGCAAAGAGAGAGGAGGGTTGGAAATATTAACCCCATATTTGGTACACAGAACCCGAACCCATAAACTATCCTTAATTGAGATGACTCCCCAGCTGAGCTTTATTAAAAGAGCTTTGTTAATCACATTTAGGTCCTTAAGACCAAAACCTCCATCATCCTTCGATTCGCACAGTCTATCCTAACTAGCCATACTCATTTGCGGATGATTAGAATTTCCACTCCATATGAATTTCCTACAAGCTTTATCAATCTTTAGTTTAACTCCAGTGGGGAGACTCCATGATTACATTGCGTTAACCGGAATAGCCTGTAAAACTATCTGAGCAAGAGTAATTCTACCCACTAAAGACAGGACAGATGCATGTCATCATGATAGATGCCTTTCAACCTTATAAATAATGTTCTGATAAGTATGTTGCGTGACTCGAGTATATAATAGCGGCATCCCAAGGTACGTGCCCAGATCCTTGGTAACCGAGAACCGAAGGGCAACCCCAATTCTTTTCATGTCCCGAGCCGATATGTTTTTAGAAAAGAAAACCTGAGATTTAGCCTTGCTTACCTTAGCTTGTGAGCTCTGGCAGCCAATAATAACCTTAGCTTGATTGATATTTACTTCAGCCAATAATAATAGGTCATCAGCAAAAAATATGTGAGTAAGAGGAGTACCACGACGACCAAGACGAATCGGTTGCCAATCCCTAGCAGTGACAACATTATTAATTCCATGACTGAGTCGCTCTATACATAAGACAAAAATATACGGGGAAAGAAGATCACCTTGCCGAATACCTCTAGAGGGGACGAACTCATCAGAAACTTTATTATTCCATAAAACTTTCATTGTAGCAGAAGTAATGCATTTCATAATGATCTGAATCATATCGTTGGGCAATCCCGTCTCCTGCAACGTGTCATGAATAAAATCCCAGTTAAGTCTATCATACGCCTTTTCAAGATCCACCTTAATCGCCATGAAACCTTTCTTCCCCGTTTTCTTACGCATAAAGTGAATAACTTCTTAGGCAATCACAATATTATCAATGACATGCCGGCCAGGAACAAAGCTGGTCTGCTGAGGGCCAATAAGATTCGGCATTAATGCCTGCAGTCTGTTAGCCACAATTTTAGAAATGACTTTATAGACCATTGTGCATAAACTAATTGGGCAATACATCTTTAGATTAACCGGATGATCAGTCTTTGGGATGAGAACTAAAAGCATAGTGTTAATTTCCTTAGGAATACTGCCACTACTAAAAGTACTCTGAATAAATCTACAGAAGGAGGGGCCAATGATATGCCATTGGGATTGATAAAAAATCGCATGTAGGCCATCCATGCCAGGGGCCTTTAGGGGCTTCATTCTAAAAATAGTCTGCTGGATTTCATTATCCTCAATGGGAGCAGTGAGTCCTTAAGTTAAAGATACTTCAAGATTAGGGAAGCATCCCCTGATCGGATAAGGCCGAAATACTACGGTCTCACTAGTATAAAGAGCTAAGAAGAAAGTCGTGGCATGCTGCTTAATGATTTCGTTCTCAAAAAACCATTCTCCATTATCATCCTGAATGGTTGTGATTCGATTCCTTCTACGCCTGGCCAAGATTTTTTAGTGGAAATAAGCTGTATTTTTATCCCCTTGAATAAGCCAATCTTTGCGGGATTTTTGAAGCCACAATATTTCCTCTTGTGTAAGAACTTCCTCTAAATCATGTTTCAGCTTCAGCTCTAACTTAGCCAGACTTCGTCGAGGGTTGGTTTCTAACACCTTCTAAACCCCCCCTAGGCATGTTAGGATTCTCCTCTTCCTTGCAAAAATGTTACCAAAATGATCTTTATTCCATTCCATGGCTTTCTTCACAAAATTATCAGCAACATGCAAATACAACAAATTATTAAGCCAAGCATTAGAGACAAACTCACTAAAGGAATTGTCAGTAAGCCACGCAGCCAAGAAATGGAAAGGCTTTTGTGTGGAATTTAAATTCTAAATTATGATGGATATTAAATTCTAATGGAAATTAAATTCTTATATATTTTGTGCACCCAAACAATAGAAATAAAAATATAATCTAAATTACTTTCCTTTCCTCCCTTCTCTACTCCCAACCAAACACCACCTAAGATTATTACTAATAAAGATTATTAATAAACTAATGGGCACAACAACTATTAATCTATTATTAATACCGCAATTATCTTTTAAACACAGATTATTAAAGTTCTTAAATCAAATATATACTGTTATGTTCTCATTGAAATAGAATAATCACGATTGAGTTTCCTCAAAATTGTTTAGTAGCTGAAACTATAGAATTTGTGTGATAATTATCATTAATTTGATAAAACTATTTCGGCAGGCATCATTAATTTGATAAAATCATTTCGGCAGGCCCTTGTTTGAAACATATTAGTCATTATTATGAAGTATGAGTGTATGACCCCAAGTCTAGCCAAGTGCAATATTGAACATGAACATTTAGGAAACAATATTTGATGAAGCAATTGTCAACAAGATAATTAAGGACAATTGTGGAAATGTGTAGATTAGATCCTGATTCTTTGGGTGAAAAATGGATATATATATATAATAGTTTTCTGGTCAGGGATTCTAAAGCGCGGGAAAGTCAGGGAAAACTTTAAAACTACACGCTTTAAAGGCTTACAGTTTTAAACCTTTAAAATCATGTGGTTTTAAAGGTTTCCCGCACTTTTCGGTACTTTAAAATTCCTGACTGGAACATTTCTCTCTGTATATATATAAATAGACACACACACACACACACACACACACACACACACACACACACACACACACATATATAAATATTGGACTATTTTGATGCAGATCATGATCTCATTAGTTTAACAACAAAAGGGAAAGCCAAAATTAAAGCTGTGATTTGGGTTCTGGTTTAATATATTACACCCAAGTATACGAAGCAAAACAAAAGCTGAAAACAGAAACTTTGCCTTGCATCTATACTGAAAGTTTGAGGGACAAATCAATAGAATTAGAAGGTCCACATGCATTATTATCACTGTAATAAGCAGTAGGTGTGAACCAAGAAGCTTCACCATGCACTGCAACTGAAGCTTCTTCCAATGGAAATTCCAAGTCCTTCGAAGATGTGCTTTTGCCACCTTTTCCTGGGAAAAATTCATACTCCCTTGGAACATTTCTGCCCACTGAGTTACCGTTTCTGTGAATCAACACCGCTTGTGTGGCCTAATTACAGAAAAACCCCCCAGTTTAACACAAAACGGTCAAAAAATCAATGAAGAATCGTGTCATCATAAAAATTAATAATGAATTATCAGTTGGACCAGTAGATACATATTGTACTGCACTCATATTGCTCTATGCTTAAAGATTAACCTGGTTCTGAAAATTATTGTCATGATATTGGCCAGCATAAAAAGCACTTCTTGCAGCTCTAGCACCATAAACATTCATCCCTTCATAGAAGTTAAAGGTGTTTGTTGGATTGATTAATCCAGGAAATCCCATATTCTCCCCATGGAAGCGCTTCTTCTAGGGAAAAATAAAAGTAAAAAAATAAAAGAATAAAATCAATAAGCACTTAGTTACAAACAACCATATCGTGTGATCACTTGTAAGAAAAAGTAGGAAAAGAACAAAAATAATGTTCCTCACTCTCTTAATAACTTTTTCAAGCACTTGATACATGAAAATATATACATGAATTTTAGAACAACAATCAGTTTTTTCCAAGATGAAATTTCATCAAAAAGAAAAAAAAATATTTTAATACTAAAAACAAATCACATAACAAAAGAAAAGATTGAGAGACAGAGAGAGATTAATGAAAAGCAAAAAACTTTCATCTCATTACTTTTTGTCAAACGTTTTCTCAAGAACCAAACAACTTATGTATACATAACACAAGATCAAATAAACAAAAACTAAAGAAAAAAAACAACAGAAAAGATGCTACCTTTAGGCAAATATCACAATGCTGTTGAGGCAAGACTCCCCACGGCTGCTGGTGATGATGCACATGCATGTTCTTTGGCATTGAAGAGAGCTCTTTCGAGGTCCCAAGCCCAACAAGATTTTTACTCATCAAAACTTGACCCGACCCGCCACCGCCACCACTATGCAAGACTCGGCTCTCTTCCAGAGGATCCAACAATCCATTTCCAACAACAACGGACGGCATACCGTAGTGCCCAGCACCGTGCAGCACCGGAACACTCGGAATCGGCTCTGGAAAGGGCATGTGGGACTGCGAGTGACCATTTTGAATACTGGGTGTGGGTGGGGGCATTTCTTGTTGCCTTAAACGCTCAAGTTGAGCCACTCCCATTCCTCTCTGCGGTGTCTTCTTCTGCTTCTTCTGAGCATTCGCTTTTTTGCTTGGCTTTCTTCCTCTGCCACTCTTCACAATATTAACTCCTGAAGCAGCAGCTTCATGATGATGATCACATACAGTACAAGACATTGTTGCTTTGTATTTTTCCACTTGAGAAAATGTTTCTTTTGAAGATCAAGTGAATCAAAAAGATGAGTTTTATTAATTAATCAAGAGATAGAGATACAGAACTATCACTGTATGTCTTTCTCTCTCTCTCTCTCTCTCTCTCTCTCTCTCTCTCTCTGTTTGCTTTGTATTTGTATAGCGTATGTTTTTGTTTTGTTCTCTTTTAAAGTGAAAAAAAAAAGAAATTGATTTCTCCAAACATGTTTTTATTGCTTCCAAAAAGCACTTCCCTTTTGTCTCTTTTTGATTTCATCTCAATACTATCCCGATATAGTTTGCATGGCAATAGTAAAACGGGACTGAAAAATACCACCTAGCGTTTCCGGTGAAAGAAATTAAAGGCGAGCGAGTGCTTTCCACGGTCCAATAAAATTGTGGAAAGTGGGGATTGTTTATCACACGCGCCTGTGGGAGAGAGTGAGGAAGGAGAACTATAGAATGGTACCCACGGACACGTGTCAATATTTTAGTTAAATTACGAATTCTACCAGGAATGATCTGTACAACCAAAGGGCGTGAAGCTATTGAGAGGTGTGGGTGTTCAAATAAGCAAAGCAGGCAAATTGTAGGTTAAGATTACAATTAGCAAAAAATCATTGTTTTTTTTTTTTTCATTTCTTTTAGTTGTGCACATTGATTGATGCAAATTTTTAACGGTCATGATCGTCTGATCATATGATATTTGTTGTGGAGGGGGGCTGATAATCTTGTTTTGTGGTCCTATGGATTGGTGCAATCATAGAGGGTAAGATTTGGTGATGAAGATGTGAAGTCTTTGCAATGATGGCTTCCCACTAATGGAAATATCTATAAAATGCCGACTCCATGTGGTGCCTTCTAAAATGGCAATTTCTTCTTTAAACCGGAATGTGTGTCTAAGTAAAATTTTGGACTTTAAAAAGATTGTTAATGTTTAATTAATGTGATTAATGCTTCAAAATTTTGTTTAGATATGTTATTAAATGCATGTGATCTTGAACTTAATATCCTCATGAGACAATGAATTAAAAAGTTATCCATTGGTTAAACAACTTTAAAATATAAAAAGAATCAAACATAGATATATTCTCTTTTCATGTCACGTACGTTAATACCCGTGGGTCCATCAAATTATAACAACGTTTCATGTAATCATTTTTTTTTTCAACAAGAAACGACTAAAAACACATAATGTCACATCCATGCACCATTCTTATAAAGTTTTGTGTAGTTAATTAAGTCTTTCCACTCGGCAACATAGTAAGTAGTCAAACTATTCGTGGGAGAGTTGTTGCGAGACCACGATGAACCCCAAAATCGAATCTCTCTGGTCTATATATACATATCAAGTGTCTCTATCGATATTATCGTTGCCCTCACATAGTCACATGCGTATTCAAAAGTTCTTGTCAAGTCTTACATATAATGCAAAAAATTGGGTTTGTATCCATGCCCATTATATTATCATTGTTTAATTATCCAAAATTCATAAATGCTGGCAAAAATTAACGCACAACTAAGACATGGTGTATCAAAGAGAGGAACTAGAAAGCGTGAATGTGATCGATCAAATGAGACCGCGTCATCAAACAAGTGTAGCACCAAAATATTGTGCTACAAAATCAAAATGGCGTGATTAAACCAATGTGTATCAATGTGATTCGGGTGAATTAAGAAGATCTCATATTCTTCCCCCCCAACAAAAGGCGTGATATCGGGTGTAGTTGACTAGCGCCGTCCTCAAACAAGTTCGACAAATAAAAATCAGCCACGTAAGCACAAAAGGCTCAAAGTTTCCATTCTTCTTTAGCCATTGAACATCTCTCTAGACTACACAATTTATAGCAAAGAATTATCTTTGCAAGCCAGCGGCTTGAATTAAAAACCTATGAATTGAATCGAATTGAAGACGAAGTAGAAGAAGAATCTCATAATGAAACTATTGATGGGCGGTACCCAAGCTCCCGTGGTCCCTCTGCCACGTGGCCAGTGAGCATGAGGTCCCCATATTGTACTTGAAATGGATGTGTGTGATGACCGTGGGGCGGCTTGTAACTTGATGTTTGTGGCTGAGCAGGTTTGGCACGTGTGAGATGGATGCGTAATTGCGGTGTTGGGAGAGACACGGAAGGATTCTTGGTTTCTGAAAGCAGATTGTGCCCTGCATGGGTAAGTATTATTGGATTTTTTGGGGATTTGGGCACTATCTTTTCTGTTTACCCTCCTTTATTTCTTTCATTTTTTGTCCATGTAATAACGATAACAATAATAAGGGACTAACAAAAATAAAGCAATATGCCTAGACAATTCTTTCATGAAAAAAAAAAAAACATGGGGTACATATGAAAACAATTTCATTTATATTTTTATTAAATTTTTTGCATTAAAATCTCATAAAAGAGGCATTGAGGCCAAGAGTTACTGATTAATACAACAGTAATATGCTTGTTGCAAAGTTAATTATATGTGAGCTCATGGGGGTGTAAATCAAATGGGAGAGTGGGAAGGGAGAAGCAATGTAGTTTTTGATGTTGTTGTTGATTCCTAGTGAGATTGCTAAAAGGAAACCAGAAGTTAGAGCATCTGTTATCTTTGGCTTTATGCAACTTGTGAAAGATGTAACTATTTTCAGATAAAATAGCAAAAGATCCCCTCTCCCTTTCACATCTCCATTTATAAACACCAGCCCCAAAAACTCATCATCATAATTATTGTGCATGGACCACAGAGAGAACGAGAAGGAGAAAGATAGCAACATTATAGTTTAGATTACAATCTGAACTGAGATTTCCTCTCGCTTTCTCTTTGATCACCTCCCCCACTTTCCATTCCAATTTTGCCCTCAGGGCAAGTATCACAAAACAACTACACGCCACTGCCTCACTGTAATGATTTTATGGAGGGGCAGGATCAACTGCGTGTGTATGCGCGCGTATGATAGTGGGGACTGATCTGGGCCGTCCGAAGGCAAAAAGGGCAAGCCCGTGCAACAAGTATTTGGGTGTTTGTTTGGCATTTATGCACACATTGGTGTAATTGATGCATGAAAAAGGTCACCATCATCTGTTAGTTTAGTTGTGCTGTGTTGTGTTCTGGTGTTGTACGGCAGAAAGATAAAACTCAGTACAAAACAAAGTTTCAGACATGAAAGCAAGATATGTCTGTAACTGTAAGATGTCTGGGCTTTTCTGATTTTGAACACAACTCATTTTGTTGGACCACATCATAGTAAATTGAAAACAAAATATCATTTGGCATTTCATCTTCTTTACCCTTCCCTCTTGTTATTTCATCAATCATGACTTCAGAAACCTCCTTCATCTTTGTGATTGATTGATTATTACTAACATAATCACCCAAGCCATTTAGCATTCTCCAGAAAATGTCTCCCACAGAAAATGTGAAGTTTATATTTTCTGAAAATACACAAAATCTTAACCCCGATAATAAAGTCCTATTTGAGATTGAGATACTATAACTTTTAAATTACAACTGTTGTAGAAAAAAAATTGTAACTATGAACCAAAAGATAATATTATGTATTAAATACAATTTTTAAATGATAATTTTGACAACACTATTAAATATATAAGAGATTCTTTATCATACAAGTGAAAAATTATATCAACGTAACTTCTAAGATACAGTAGTTAGTGTTTACCGAATAATTTAGTGTTGTCGCTTAAAAGCTGAAGCTGCCTAACCTTAAACCCAAAAAAGACCTAAGTATGCTTATGTCCTGTTTGGAATTAAGGTGTTGTAGTAAATATAAAATCTGTAACTATGAAACAAAAATTAATAATATGTAATAAATATAAATTTTAAATAATAATTTTATCAAAATTATTAAATATGTAATAGATTTTTCATCATATAAGTAAAAAATCATATAAACAAATCTTCCAAACTACAATAACTAGTGTTTACCAAATACTTTAGTACTGTATATTTTAAGATACAGCTGCCCAACTTCAATTCTAAACACACCCTAAAGAAAGCCCTAGCAACTCCAAGAATGAGACATTAAACAAGAAAAAGCAGTACCCAGCAACTCAAACTCAAAATGATCTAATATTTATAGTCCCATATTGTGGAACAGAGATTTCATAGTTATTTGGAAAACCAATTAATAAAAACATCAAGCAGGTCTCATAACGATTAGTAGATAACAAAAAAGGAGATAAAGCCTTAACTACTTCACTTTTATAACTCTTGTCATTGCCTTTTTTTTTTAAAGTACAGGGCAAAAAACCACCATGAAAAAAAAAAAGTTGATCCAATAGGTAAAGCAGTATACTAGGAAATAAACAAGGAAACAGGCCACCTATATGGCAAAACGTTTCTTCACCTTCCCTATGAGTTCTCATAGCATCATTTGCAATTCTTCCGAAGAAGGGAATAAGTAAATAAATAAAACTATGAGGTAAAAGAAATTCATAATTCTATAATTGAATGAATTGAATATTATGATACATGCCTGGAGCTAATGACACAGCTTGGCTTTAACTTGAACTACTTACGTATTGGCTGATCTTCTTGCAAATGCTACACTCTCAGGGAGGACAAATGATGCACATAACATCCATTTTCCTGGAGCGACAAGGCGTACCCTTCGCATTTCTACATTAACTGCAACCTCCGCAAGAGCAATTCTTATGCGCTGCAATGAAACAATAAAAAAAGGAATACATATAAGCCCAACATTCCATTAATTCACAAACATATGAGGGAAAATTCAGTACTAAACCTCGTGAAAATCAAACTCTGGATCTTGGGCTTTAGAGAATCCATAAACATGAATTTCGGAAAGGTGAATTTTACATCTTCGGGGCTATCTTTGTTGACTCCTCTGAATGCATCTGCCCATGAAATGTGAGGTCAAAGTTTCAAACAAAATAGTCCAATATCATTGACATCACAATCCATTAAATTTAGAGTCAACAACCATACTCATCACTTTCCACTGCAACAGTTATAGCCAATAATGACTTCCCTAGTTATTAATGTCCAGAATGCTGCCTTGTCATTTTCAAAATTAAATTTCTGTAACTTGAACATCGGAAACTTCACACACTTGATACTTTTCACCTTGTTCAACTCAGAATTACATGCTTAACCAACAGGAACATAGACTAAATCCCATAATTCACTGCACATATTAGTCAGTTCTCGATGACAAACTCGAAATTAAAACACCTATGAAGTTCAATAACAAGTGACGTGCAACAGAATATATTTTGTCAATATAAATTGTAACTGAGAGGAATAATCAAATTATATGATTAACTATTAATCCATTGAAGGGAAGAAATAAGCAAAATCACTGATAGAACACAGTGGCATACCTAGAAACTCTGTAGCATCATTTGGCAAATTCATAACCACTTGGGTAATTTTATGAGCTTTTTGGCTTGCAAACATAGCATCAATGAACCTCCTTCCATCCATGTTAAAGACCTACATATCAACATACGTGATGTCACATTCTAAGCAGTAATAGGACATGGTTTCTTTCTATAATTAACAAAAAAACGGACCACCACACCATGATACCCATACAAAAGTGTTTTAATCATACCTCAATCTTTTTCTCAAGCTTATTGAGGACACTATTTCTTTCCAAATAGTCGACTGCATAAGGGTTCAGGTCATTAGCATATACACGTTTGACAATCTTTGCTGCAGGTATAGAGATAGGACCAACACCAGCAAAAACATCACCTGTCATTTGAACAAAAAACAAAGATTCACACATGTAAGCATCTCCCTAAAGGGTTTCCAACAATATCTGCCAACAATATCTGCCAACAAATTATGGCCTCTTCCGAGATAGGTGATGGAGATCATGGCAGCCAAAAAATAATAATAGTAAATAATAATAATAATAATATAACAATTTAAAAAAAATGCCCAAATGGAAGTATAACAAAAGCAAGGAAGGACTATAGGTGAACAAAAAAAAAGAAAAAGAAAATGTCAATATACAAACATACAAACAACATCTTTGAAATTGAATCCACTCAAAAGCCTTTGTCGTTCAGTTGCTAGCTTTGAATTCCAATATCTGCACAGGGAAAAAAGAAAAGAAAGGAAAAAAAAAATTTCTTTAAACCTCTGCTGCACTAGTTAAGTTTGATAGTAGAGGTTCTTGTTATTTAAGAGACACCTTCACGTTACTTCACTTAAAGAGTTATGAAGAATCTGAAACGTTTATACAGTTTCATAGGTTCATGTTTCTACTGCACGATATGCTATGTACAAGATCATTCTACAGATGGTTACAGAATTATAAGTAAATTAGGGACTACAAAATGTTAGCCTTGTGCTCTCTGCTTAAAATTGTCATGACATAAAACATTTTGTCAACACATTGTGTTAAACAAATAGACCTTAAAAGAGATAAATGACGAAATAGCTATGATTGTATCATTTCAAATTAGCACATATTTTCAAGTGCCTAAGTTAAGGAAGGTCATAAATTCCTGCTTTCAAATCAATATAGCGATTTAAAAGAAAGCACTGCAATTTTGAGCCATTTAATCATAATATTACTCGCTAGGGAAAGAAGTAACTACAAAAGTTCAGCTGAATTTTCAATAGCCCAAAAGGAAGAAGAACATACACTGTCGCTAAATCAACATTAAATCGCAATCCATTCTCAACAAGCATAGTGACAAGGGAATTGTTTCCAGCTAGAACCTCAAGCTGCATGGTTCTGTAGTCATTATGAATGGCATCAATTTTATTCACAACTGTTTGTATTTTTGGATTATTTTTATCCAGTACTACCTGAGAAAGAAAAAGAAAAACAATGGCACCTTTAATTTAATTTCACACGTCAAACGTGCAGTACATAGTCAAAATGGATAGAATAATATTACTATGTCTTAGCACCTTTGCTATAAGATACTTGAATGGTTGATGTTCTTCTCACAGGTTTAGATGTGCTATATGCCCAACAGTTTCAAAAGCTGAAGGGCTGATCATACCCTTTGGTAGCAAGGCCTCCAATATCTGCACATAACTATGGAAGTCAAAAGCCTCGTCAACATTACAAACTTTCAGCTCAAAGCATTCAGTGCCCCTACCATAGAGGTGCGACCAATGATAAACCTTCCCAACAGTAGAACCACTGCAGGGGATGGAGGGTGAGACAGAGTATTAGAGAGCCATCCTAAGTGAAAGCAAAGGCTGCAATCTATAAAGAAATTCTGTCATAGCTCAGTTTAGTTCATTTTTTGAAAGAAACTGATACCAAAATAAAGTCAACAGGATTACAAATGTGAAACTGGAAATAAACATAAGCTATTTCAAAGCTGATCAATTATTGGTATTTTATTTTTTAAATCAGACACAAAAGTGTATGTTTTACCAAGTGCATTGCTTACCAGCTTTAAAATTCTAAGATGATGCTTTGCAGGTTGACAACCAAATTTTTATTAATAAATGATTCACAGATAACGTCGCCTAAGCAACAACAGAGTAATTAAATTGAGATTGTTAATGTCAGAGCTGTATGAAGAAAAGAACATTGGAAAAACAATGAAGTCAGGTAATACGATGAAGAAGAAGAAATCCCCATGCAAAACACCTGGAAGTTAATTGAGGACATAACTTAAGGGTGTCTGCTAATCTCCTTCAAAGGAGGTAATGTACTATATTTGCATTTCCTTTTCTTTTATTCCTTTTTAGCAGGTATCAAGAAGTGAACTCATTTGAATAAACTGACAACAATGCCCTAGAATAATTTGCAAACCCAAAAGAAAAGTGGAACAAGAAAAAGCAAGGAAAAACATATCAAGAATAACATATAAATACACACAGGAATAGTCAAATAAAATACCTAATTCATCTGCCAATAATCATAAAACAATGTCAGCCTACATTTGACAAGCTCCAAAGTTGGTGTTGTATTTTCTCTGGTATCTTCTTTGAGTACAACCTGAAGAATAGATGATAGTATAAGATACAATTTGACTATTGAACAAATAAGGGATACTCATTAAATCTAACTGATTTCAGATAATGGCATGAAAAACCAATTAAACCTCAGTACTTCACCACAAAACAATGATTTAGCATAACAAATAAAGCACAGAGACCAAAGAAACATAAAAATTTTATGCCAGACAATATTAAGTACCTGAATGTGTTTTGAATAAAATCCCAAACAGTGAATATAATGTTTTGCTAGAGCTAATATATGAAAACGCAAAACATTCTTATCGACGAACTCCTCGTCCAAAAGCAACAACCTTGTTGATCCTCTCCATTTCTCTCCTCCTCTAAACTCATCCCCCAACAATCCACTCATTTCCTTTCTCTCTTCCTCAACAACCTCCACCACATAAAGATCCCCCTTCCTCCCATTTCCCTACTTACCCTCCTTTTCCTTCCTCTTCTTCCTCCTCGGCCGCGAAATCCTCGCTAAATTCCTAAACTTAACGAACCCACGATTTAATTTCTAACTGGAAAACTTAACACTTCAAGCCTACTTTGGTCTCTCATTCTTTTAAAAAATTTGTTGGAAGTTTTTCTTTTAAAATAAAAGAAATTTTTTTTTATATATATATTGAACCATCAAATTCCTCTTTTAACACCCATTTTCCTAATTTGCCCATTATCGAATCATTAATTTAAAACTATTACCCTGCAAATAGTTTAATATCCCAAAATTAACCCTAATTATATCTTTATTATTCCATTTTAGTTTTATCTTGAAACGTACTGGGCATTTATCGTTCTTTATTTTCGTTCTTATTCTTCTTCTATCCATTCACCACTATTTTTATTTGTTTAGGAAAATTGGTTAATTCCATGAGCCAATCATATTACTCTTTTCAACTTGTTATAGGCCATTGAAATGGTCAACAATCTAACATAGCATTGAGTAAAAATATAATGGCTATTTAAACAAGCATTATATTTTGCAGATATTATTTTTAGTAAGCACAGTGATTCCATAAGCAAAGTAAATGGTGACAAAAAAAAGAAAAAAAAATCCTAAGAGATGATAGTGATATTGTTGGGAAGAAGGGGATTAAGATTTACGGTGTTTGGATAGAAAGATAAGAAAAAATTTTAATTTATCTTTTTAATAAATTAATAAATACGTACATAATGGTCAAATACTATAGTGATATTTTAGTAATATAAAATTTATTAAAAAATGGGTACAATAATTTTATGGGTTGAAATAAATTTATCGAGTTTCGATTAAATCTTAAGTATTAGTAGTTATTATTCTTTGATTTACATACATGTATTGCCAGTGAAACTTTTTCCAAACCAAGAACATCACATTGAAAACTATCGAATAATTTGATAAGATTTTGTAATCTCTATATTTTATACAAAAACTTGAATTAACAAATGATGAACAGTAGAAAAAAATTTACCGCTCCTAAATTTGTGAATGTTGGGACAGGAAAAATTATAAATGAAGACGAATGTGTCACTATTATGGCTATATTTGGGATATTAGACATGTAACAAGAAAAATAATGACTTTTAAATTTCCACTATGGTTTAATGAATAAAAGGGTTTCAAGAGTTGTATAAAAAAAAAATAAAAAAAAGAGGTTCAAGAGTAATTGGATTCAAATAGTCTTATAAACTTAATTAAAGATGGTAAAATTTTTTGTATCCCGATCAAAATTTGAGATCCCATCCTAATCGATATGGGACTTGGTAATTTTTTGTTCTGATTTATTATTCGGGTTGATTTTATCTTGATTCACTATTTAAGACGTTTGAAACCCCCAATTAAGATTTGGAATATCCTGACTATGTTATAAAGTGAAGCTCAAATTTAGATTTCCAAAAACATATGACAAATTGATTTGATGAAGGATAGAGATTTGACATATCGGCAATATGCATTTGACGAGTCGATTTGATAAGTCAAAGAAATTGGACATGTGGGTCAAAGGTGTATGATATGTCATTTACAAGGATTTGCAGCATATGACAACAAACTCAAATCATCCTGAACATTCAGGATCCTGATTGAGATTCGAAATTTTAATCGGAATGGGATGTGAATATCCTTTGTTTTTGTCCTAATTTATTATTCTGGATGGGATCAAGATTTGACAATTTCAATCAGAACGTCCAATTGCCAACCCTATGCCCAATCAGTTAAAGAGTGAAGGTGATTTGATTCCAATCATTTATTCTATTTTATATGCCACTTTTTATTAATATTTATATTACTAAAATGACCATGAATCAATTTACATTTAAAATAAAAATTAATTACTGGTACGAAAAACGTAATGGCTTATCTTCTTCAATTTACGGGCACATTTACTTTAAGATTCTACCGTGGTAAAAACAAAGGCAAAACAAAACAAATAACAAGAAAACTTGGCAGGAACACTTTTATTACCACCGATCTCTATTTTTTACCCACCAACTTCCATTTACTTGTTGCAGTAAATAGAAAAATTATAAAGAAAATTCTTTTATTTTTTCCTTTAAATAAATAAATCAATAATCAGTGATTATAGCAATGTTCTTTTATGTTTATATCATTTGTATATTGTTTTCAAGATTGTTTACTTTTATGTAGATACATGATAAATCATTATTGTTATTCTTTTGAGTTTAAATTTGTTAACAGAGCTTCGTTAGAAATGTTATTAATAAATTTTAGTTGAGTGTATAACTATTGTTTCAATCTACGTACTTGTCATATCAACAGTCACTGTTGGGATGATCAACCGATTAAAAAATATTTCAATTTTTTTTAAAGAAATTCATCAAATAAAATATCTAATATATATACCATCCAAAGAGAACATCATTGTATCATGAAGTGGAGGTATATATATAATTTTTTATTAAACTAACAATGGAGCCTGTGGAAAAAAATTATCTTGAATTAATATTTTAAATTGGTTTTTCCTTTTTAAAACATATTATTAATTGCAAACTTCCTATAATATTATTTAGATGATATCCAATATTATTAAGTATTTACAAATTGCAAACAATATAATGAGATTTATAATGTATGAATGACATGTATTATTATGCATAGAGCGGCACTACCTATTCTATATGACATATTATAATCCAAAACATAACATAGAAAAAATAATTAAATAATCTCAATTCATAGCTTTCCCAAAATGAAAAAAATACATTAACCTTAAGCCTAATCTTCATTGAGCTTCTTGTCAATGTCCTTCTTCCATAGACTTGTCTTTGTTAATTGACTAGGACAAATTGAGTTTTTAAATTTATTATTGGTCTAATTTTAATTTTGAAAGAAAATAAATAAATAATTTTTTTATTTAAATAAACTTTTGAACCACAAATAAATTTAATATGTTAAACTTTACCTATACATTTTAATTCATTAGACACAATTTCAATTAGACCGAAAATTAGAATTAATTAAGTCCAAAACAATTTTTAGATTTAAATACATAAAAATGAAACTTGTCTGCCCAATAGATACAACTATAGAAATATAAGGACTTCAACAATAAAAGCCATTAAAACCCTAAAATCCACTTTTTCTTCCCCCAACCGCCATCATTTTAATTGTGCCAAACTTCGTCGAGGGTTGGTTTCTAACACCTTTTAAACCCCCCCCTAGGCGTGTTAGGATTCTCCTCTTCCTCGCAAAAATGTTACCAAAATGATCTCTATTCCATTCCATGGCTTTCTTCACAAAATTATCAGCAACATGCAAATACAGTAAATTATTAAGCCAAGCATTAGAGACAAACTCACTAAAGGAATTGTAAGTAAGCCACGTAGCCAAGAAACGGAAAGGCTTTTGTGTGGAATTTAAATTCTAAATTATGATGGATATTAAATTCTAATAGAAATTAAATTCTTATATATTTTGTACAACCAAACAATAGAAATAAAAATATAATCTAAATTACTTTCCTTTCCTCCTTTCTCTAAGATTATTACTAATAAAGATTATTAATAAACTAATGGGCACAACAACTATTAATCTATTATTAATACCGCAATTATCTTGTAAATGTGGATTACCAAGGTTCTTAAATCAAATATATATTGTTCTGTTCTCATTGAAATAGAATAATCACGATTGAGTTTCCTCAAAATTGTTTAGTAGATGAAACTATAGAATTGTGTGATAATTATCATTAATTTGATAAAACTATTTCGGCAGGCATCATTAATTTGATAAAATCATTTCGGCAGGCCCTTGCTTGAAACATATTAGTCATTATTATGAAGTATGACCCCAAGTCTAGCCAAGTGCAATATTGAACATGAACATTCAGGAAACAACAATGAATATGAAAATTACTTTTTCAACGATTATAACAATATTTGATGAAGCATTTTTCGACAAGATAATTAAGGATAACTATGGAAATGTGTAGATTAGATCCTGATCCTTTGGGTGAAAAATGGATATATATATATAGAGAGAGAGAGAGAGAGTTGTTTTCTGGTCAGTGATTTTAAAGTGCGGGAAAGTCAAGGAAAGCTTTAAAACCACATGGCTTTAAAGGCTTACAATTTTAAGCCTTTAAAACCATGCAGTTTCAAAGGTTTCCCGCACTTTTTCGTACTTTAAAATTTCTGACTGGAACATTTCTCCCTACACACACACACACACACACATATATATATATATCTTTTGTATCAAGTTATTTAATTTTCTGATATATAGAAATGACAACCGTAAAAACGATTCACCAATATTTTTTTTATCATGCACGCTAAGTAGATAACATCGCCGGAAGAACTGAAGATGAGGAAGCCAATATATAAATATTTGTTAAGAATAAATAGGAGAGAACATAAGAGTGTTAATAATGGTTGTGAAATTCATGATTAATTTACTTTTCTTTCCACAAACTAATCCCTATAAATAATAATCTTGGCCAATTATTGTGATCTAATGGATAAGATCTTGTGTCAAAATTTTGTGTATAAAAACTAAAAGGAGAGACCCCCCATCCACCACAATATATGTGAGCAAATTGGGTTTCAATTCAGGTTGTTTGAGTTTTAATTTAGATTACATCCCGATCGGGTTGGAAAATTGAACCAATTGGGTTTAAAACAAAACCTAGAACGAATCGAACCAAATTTATTTTGGTTTGGGTAAATTCCATATCTGCTCTATTGTCTAGTTCTCGCTGGGCTTGGTTTTGTTCTCTTTAGGGTCCTCGGTGAAAGTGAGTTAAGCCCCATCTAAACTTTAGGGATGGCAATTTGATCGACTCATAACGAATATTCATATTATATTCATCCAATTGGATTGGATAATATCCGTTTAAAATTCTTTTAAATTTTAAATTGGATATCTTAAAATTATATCGAGATAGATATAGATGGGTATGGATAATTATTTTTATCCAATCTGTTTAACCAAAATTAAGTTTAAAACTTTTAATTTTAGAAAATTAAAAATGAAAAATGTAATAAGCAAAAAATTATAAATAACACCAAAAATAAATAAATACAAAAATATCCTCAACTAAAATGTTTATTGTCAAATATACCCTCACAACAAAATTATAAAAAATATTTTAGTTTTTGAAAATTTAGAAAAATTCATTGTTGACACTGTTCCACCGTCAGAACAACCGCTACTCTATTGTTGGCTACGAAACTTCATCCAATGTTGAGATCGCCTACAAAAATAGATCGAAAACTACATGATCTATACAATTGTGTTAGCGATCAATAGCAATCACAAAGAACGAAGACACGTGTTGTAAACGTGCGACGACCATATCGCAGCTGTAGCTCTTCATTATGCGCATGCACCTCCATCACAAATTTTTGAAAAAAAATGTTGTCAATTAAATTTTGATTTATTTCTTGCTAATGAAATCATTCATGAAATTTCGACTCTATAGTTGATAACAAATCACTGCTAATGGAATAGTAACATCGGCTGATATTCTTATTATTATTATGTTTTTATACAAAATAATATTAATTAGCTTTTAAAATTAATGATTTTAGGAAGTATAAATAAAAAAATAACAAGATAAAAAAATAACAAGAATTTATTAATGTAATACATCATTAATTAACTTTTATTAGATTAATATGTTATACTTTTAAATTAGAAAAACAAATTTAATGTCCATAGGCATAGGTATATCCGTATCTATGTGGATAAAATCCATACCTATATCTAATTCCTAAGATTGGATATGTATATGCACATATTGATCATGGATAATTATGAATTTATACATGAACAAACAATATCTATATCCAAGAGGATATTTGTCACCCCTCATCCACTTATATAAGCCAATAAGTGATTGTTGAATTAAACTCACATAGGATTAAAAGTAGGGGTGGGCATATCAGTTTTCGGTTAGGGTTGTTCAGGTTTTGGTTTGGGTTTCAACCCAATTGAGTTAGAGAATTGAACCCAATCAGGTTAAAAACGCCAACCTGAACCGAACCAAACCGAATTTAATTCGGTTCGGTTCGGTTCGGTTCGGTTCGGTTCAGGTTTGTAATTTGAATTGGATTGGGTTGATAATGCCAGTTAAAATTTCGGTTTGGATTAATTCGAGTTAGTTTAAATTAGAACAATTCAATCTAAAAATTCAGGTTAATTCAGGTTAGAACGAGTCGGAACAATTTAATCCACAAATTCTACCAAAAACCACTTAAAATCTAAAAATCTCAAATCCAAACATCCTTAACAACAAACATCAACTAAAATCATCCTTAACAGCATTTCAAAAAGTCTTTTTAAAGTTAATAAAACATAAAACATGTAGTCAAAGATTTTTTTTGTTTTTGTTTAATACATATATTTTTTAATTTTTAAAAGCCAAAACTTAAAAAAAAAAAAACCAACCCGTTCAACCCGAACTGAATTTTAACCCAAACGGGTTGATAGTTTGAGTTCGTTTGGGTTGAAAAAGTGTACCCAAACCGAACCGAACCCGAAATGGATCCGAACGCCCACCCCTAATTAGAAGCATTGAACAAATGAATTACTGTTTGGAAATAACTTTAATATTTACACAGATTCTGTGGTAAGTTAAATGAAAATTAACTTTCTAAATATGAAGACCGATGAAAGATGAATTCAAGATGAGGACTCATATTTATAAGCCGATATTGTTTCTTTAAACTCCAAAACCAACCAAAACAACATTAATGAATAAATGTTGACTAATAATAGCCCGAGAAAAATATAAAACATGAAGTATAAAATTTCATGAATACTTAGAGGTTATTTGTTAAATGTATGAAGTCTGAAATTTTATTAATTTCAGATCTTTTCTAAAATATGCTCGTTTATTTTTGGGAATTTATATATGATTTTCAGACATTTATATCTGAATAGAAAAAGTAAACTTTCGTGACTTTATCTAAATGGAAAAATGTCTAAATGACAAGTAAATATTATATTCTAAAAATATCTCTATAAAATAATTTATTTCCTAAACTATACATTTTAGTCGTCTTTTTTATTTTAATTTACAAGGACATAAATGTCAAATAATCAAATTTAAGATTTTTTTATTGTGAAAACAAATAAGATGCTACTTATATTCAGATATTTAAAAAAGAAAAACGAATATGTCATTCATATTTTTCGTAATTAGACTCATTCAGACTATAGAAAAATTCAGATCCATTTATATTTCAGAAAAAAAAAATAAACGCTACCTTAGTGTTGGTTATGTTTACATTACTGGTACTCCTTATCCTATCCAAAATGCATCACATCAGTCATGAATTGGTCAAGGCATTTCCTTAAGACCAATTTTCGCATCTCAAAGGAAGATTGGTTTGATCTTCAAGATTCGATGATGACTACTATAAAAGGTGCACACCAAACATGATAGTTTAAACAAACAAAAGAAAAAACAGTGAAGGAAAATAAAGACAGAGGTGGAGAGCATTTATTAAAATAATCAAATTGTTCTCTTTCTTTTTTTATTGTTGTAGTTGGCATTATTAAAGATTTTGTATGTCTCTCTTATGTAGACCTTTTTCACATTCAATTTGAATTTAATTCAACTTAAACAATTTAGATCACATATAAATTTCATTTATTCAACTCTAATTTGTCATTAAAGCAAACACATGGGGTACATCTAGTACTGGTAGCCCATATAATATAGGATTAAAACACTATTTTATACTAAATTAATACAAACTCACGCTTGGTGCTAAAATTAACTAAATCTGCACTGCATTAAGGTGCTAGTGTGGCAACTGGCCTCATTAGCTTGCCTCTTTTTATCCATATACTACAAAACTCCTACTCGGATTATTTAGCACAATTCATTTTGTTAATGAATATGTTATAACAATTGTATCACTTTATTGTTATGTTATTTAGAGATTATTTGATTAAATTATTTGCTTTGATCTTTTCACATGTCATTTATTTAGAAAGCATTGAAAAGTAAATGTTATGCTTCCAGAAATTTAAGGCTATAAGTTTCGATCTTTATGAAGAATTATGATTTTTTTAAAAATATTTAAACTAAGAAAATTGTTAAATTTCCCAAATTTAAGACTTCTATATTTATTTTTTTTAAATACGAATGAATATTATTTTCTAAATATATAATTTTAATTAATCATAAAAAATTAACACAGTATAGTGCAACACTAAATATAATATAATTAAAAATTAATACAGTACAGTAAAACACAAAACATAATGCAGTACTATTATAATACAATGCTAATATGATAAAATATAATACCATACAATATTATTAAAATAATGCAATATAACATTATAGAATACAATATGTTAAACACGCCTATAATTAATTTCAAATTAATCACAAAAGAATGACTCTCACTTCCCTTTTAACGTGGGATATTAATATCTTAAAATACTCATAACGTAGTTAGAGTTAGTTTGTTCCAAATTAAGTCCAAATATGTCCAAGATAAGTCCAAGTCTTAATTATTGTGAGAAATTTCATCTAGGAATCTTATTACAAATTATTTATAATTTTATAGCCATACCGTAATTTTTAAAAGTTTAGAATTGAGCCATGTGGGATGAAAGTGAATCTTCTGAAAGATATTGGGGTCAGAAGGGAATTTCAGAAAGGAAAAGGGGTATAAGGAAACTTTACATAAAGAGAAAAATAAAAAATGGTAAAAAAAGCAAAATAAAAATTTTTCCCCGGCAACAGCGTCAAAAACTTGATACAACTTAAAAGTAATTTTTAACTCCCAAATATAAGTGTGTCTTGTTGTAATTTGCTTCGGTTTAGTAGTTAACGTTTTCGTTCACTAATTTACTAAATTGGTTCAAAGTCGTGAGGCTTTGCTTACCTGCGTTGACAGTGGTCCATGGTTATTTTTAGTTTTTTTACTTTATGTGTCAAAAATGCGACACTGGTGTAACTTTAATTCTTGAAAAAAATTAAATATAAAAAACTTACATTAGTAATTAAAGCAGAAATTTGTACAATTAATTATTTTAATCCGTTCATAATTTATTTCTTTGTTATTTAAGTTTTTAGCATAAGTTTAATTTGATTATTTTACCCTTAATAGGTGAAGTTATTAAAATATCCAAAACTTATTTTAACTTCAACAATTTTGTTTAATTTTATTCTTTATAGAATTCAATGATCTAAATTATCTAACCATACTACTTGACTAGTGTAATTTTAATCCACAATTAAAAATAACAAAATATCTTTGTCATAGATATCTAATAAAATTTAAGAAACTATCAAATTTATATCATAACATGCGGGGATGTTAAAGGATAAAATAGTCAATTGAAACTCATATTAAAGCAATTTTTTTTTTGAGAAATCTAAATCACAAAAAAAAAGATCTAGTCGATTAATTTTCTTAACTTTGTATTTATAAAGAATAAAATTGAATTGCAGTTGGCCTGGTGACTAATAGAAAATTTCCACCTCAGTAGTACAATTATATAAGTCTAGTTTGGATGCTAATCAAATCATAGATCCCACCAAGGTTTTTGCTAAATTTTCTATTTCAGGCAACCAAAATCTCACAATATCTCAAATTCATCATCCAACAGCAACATATGTAACTTTAATAAACTTCAAATGAAATCAATATAATCTTAAAAAGATTCAAAGATTCAATCTACATCATCTTCACCAAAGGGTATTCATGAAGACGTTATGAACCCTAGGCCAACATGTAAAAAGCTAATAAAAAGAAAAATTAAATCCTGATTAGTCCCTGTTTCTCCCTTGAAATTTCAAAAACAGGTATGCTCCAGATATTTTTCACATAAACACAACTCACTAGAGCATGTAAATAAGTCTAACCTGCAAGTATCATATTAGGCTAATAGCATCTACCAAATGATATATATACAACATTCAAACCCCCCTGGTACTCTAGTGGTTAATGATTTAGAAACCCAGTATTGAGCTTAACTGCAGAGCCAAAGATGTCGATACAGCTTAAATAAGACATTTACAACTTTTACCGGCCACAAACATTACAGCCGAAAACTAGCATAAAAGGTCTAGATAAATAGCTAGGGGTTGACAGTGATACTGGTCGAAACCACAATATTGGTCCTAATATGACTGCCACTGAGTGCTAAACCAAAGATGCCTACAGGTCATAACTTCATATGTACTAACTTTGCAGCAAGAAAGCACACTCTAACAGTCTTAACTGAAGTACGAATAGTGTATAACTTCTCCAATATGTTCTCAAATTTGAGAGAACAAGTAGTAAACTACTGGGAACTGACTATCCTGCTGCCCTGTTCTCTCAGCCAAAGATAAAAAAATTACGTAATATCGTGTTAACTAAACAAAAAAGTTATTAGTATCAACAATATGCATCCCATAGAAAAGATATGTAGCACATTCACAACAAGCGCCAAGCTAGTTAATGTACAAGGTTGAAAACTATGCAGATACAAGTTTTAATATCAATTAATAGCATATGAAGTAGTTGAAGAATCAATATACAAAGTTTTAAACTATGTAGATACAAGCTTTAATATCAATCAATAGCATATGAAGTAGTTAAAAAGCTTTTATATCTCATAAGCGCTGTCAGAGAGATGATATAATTGCAGATGAACAATATTGAGACATCTGGAGCACACAGTTCTTTAGTTCAACCTGCAATTCATAAAATAAGTTCAGAATATGGAGACAACAAGTATGTTTCATCTATTTTCAAGGTCATCAACTCACCTCATTCAATCCTAGGATGACACATATTTTAAAAATCCTTGCTCTTGCAAAAAAATAGTGCTCCTCTACCAGTATCTTGACAGCTACCAGAACAGCAGAAGCTGCCAACATACTTGGCCTAAAACCAACCAGTGCAATCACTGGTAGGAAAACGAATTAATAAAATAATGATTAAATGACTGATAATTATCCGAGAAATATTAACCAATCCTACCATTCTTAGAAGAAATTATAGCATAGCGATAAGCTAATGCTTTCAGAATCTTAGCAATATCAATATTCAGTTTAAATTCGGTCACAACATCCTCCAGAAAAGCATCAAGAAATTTGTCCGTTGGTATAATGTGATCAAATTCAGCAGCAGTGACACGAGCCCAATTATCTAAACTTTCCTGTTTTTCCTTCAAACCATGTTTGTTCTGTTATAATAGTAAATGTACAATGAAATTAGAATATAAAAAGTAAAAGTGTAAGAAAATAAAAATAAAAAAACCGGCAAATTAGAATATAAAAAGTAAAAGCACAAGAAATTAGAAAAACAAAAAAAAAACGATTAAGTTTTACCGCCACTAGTTGAGCTGTTGATAATTTCAGATCCATAATTCTAGTAGCAGTAACGATACATCCAATCATCACGCTATCCACAATCTCAAAATAGCCATTATTCTAAACAGAAAATACAACTACTTAGTTAGATTATAATTAGTATAAAATATTATATAAATCAGGTACAAAAATACAATGGTATGAATAGAGAAGAAGTGAAGAAATAAAGCCTAAAATATTTATTCCTATAATTAACATATAACTAATGATGATTTACAAGAAAAATATATATAAATCAGGTTTGAAAATCATACCATTAAATCCTTATTAAAGCACATATATCGGTCAAAGAAGTTCATGGCTACGTGCTCAAGATACTGAGGATGAGGTACATCCTCCAACAACTGCCAAAATAAAAAGAATATTTAAAAAATAATGATAATAGTAAAAGAAATAATTAAACCAAACATAATGACCGGCGAACTCAAGTCATCGTCGGCGTGAGAGAGACGAGAACGGCGTGCTATTGTGCTAAGGTTTCGCACCTAACCTATTACATAAGATTCATTTTCGGTTTGATAGTATGAACCAAACAGTCGAGCCGAACCGTCCGGTTCGTCGGCCACTGCGAAATTCCTAATTACATTCGTAATAATTAATAAATAATTATAATAAAAAAATCAAATCAATTATTACCAGATCCATCAACTTCATCGAACGGTGTCTCATGAGGCCAGCGTTCTCATCCGCAGTGTAAATGGCGCTTGGTACGTACATATCGTCCGACACGATTCGGTCACTCTCCGCAAGCAGCATTGGATGCAAGTCATCCAAACCGAACAAGAAGGAGAGATGGAAGTCATCCATGCCGAACCAAAAAGAGAAGAACTACGAGATAGAAATTGAAAAGAACGGAAAAAAAGAGAAAGGAGGAACTAAGAGATAGAAATTGAAAAGAACGGAAGAAAAGAGAAAGGAGAGAGAAATTGTGAATGACGAAATGATATTTATAGAGGCGCGCTCTCTCTCTAAATCGTTGTGCTTCTCTCTATACAGTTTGCTTGCTAGATGTTGCGCTCGATTGAATTTTTTAGCTCCGTTTGGAGCTAAAACAAATGAGAGTCATATTAAGTGCGGATTGACTCTCTCTCTCTCTCTCCAGAAACTGTTTTAGTTTCTCGCTCTAGACAGTTAAGGTACGATGGGTCTTTGGGAGTGAAATTTTGGCGGGTCAATTTTTGAATTTATTTTGGAGACTCTCTCAGGTTATTTATTTTTATGGAGTTGCTTCAGCGACTAATAGAAATTTGTCAACTTGTAATTATTTACGACAAGAATTCAACTGCGACTAAGTTCAGTTTGGATGCGACAATCCAAGTGTTTGTATCATTATCTGAATGATCTTTCTTAAAAACTTAAGGACCTGTTACCGCGCAGCTGCCCCAAACGCACTATAAATCTAATTTTTACATTCACTTTTTTCCTCCCTCCCCGTGGATATCGCACGGGATGCAACATGAACCATGATACTTCGTGGAATTTGGCCGCTTTTATGTTACATGAACCAAATAAGTCCCTTGTGTTTATAAATGAAGTTGTTACAATATAACAAAGCCGGATTCATGTTATAAATATTAAAGGGGTAGGATCAGGACCCTTTTTTCAATACACAAATTTTGATGCCTAAGATTATAAGAGATAAGGATTATTTTGTAAAGAAATAATGTCATTTAATGGACACAGCTACTATTAATGCTCTGATTATCTTGTAAATGCAGATTACTATAGTTCTTAGATCAAATATATAACGGTTCTGTTCTCGTTGAAATAGAATAGTCACGATGGAGTTCTCTCGGAATCGTTTAGTAGATGATACTATAGAATTTGTGTGATAATGATCATTAAAGTTTGAGGCATTGATAAAACTATTTAGGCAGGCCGTTGCTTGAAACATCATTGTTATGAATTATGAGACCAAGTCTAGCCAAGTGCACTATTGGACATGAACATTCGGGAAAAATACTGAATATGAAAATTACTTTTTCAACGATTATAACAATATTTGATGAATTAGTTTTCGACAAGTTAATAAAGGATAGTTGCGCAAATATGAAGCTTAGGTGCTGATCCGTTGGGTGAAAAATAGAAACGTCAACTGTAAAAACAATTCACCATTATTTTTTTGTCATGCACATTAAGGAGATAACATCACAGGAAGAAAAGGGAGTGAATATATAAAGATCCGTTAAGAGTAAATAGGAGAGAAAATAAGAGTGTTAATAATAGTTTTGGAATTCATTATTAATTGACTTTTTTTCACAAATTAATCACTACAAAAAATAATCTTAGCCAATTATTGTGATTTAATTGATAAGATGTTGTGTCAAAATTTATATATAAAATGAAAGGCTCTAGATCCACCCCAATACGGGTGGGTAAATTATGTTCAGGGTCAAATTGTTCAGATTTTAACTTGGGCTACAACCCAATTAGGTTAGAGAATTGAACCCTATCATGTTCAAAACATAAACCTAAATAAACCGAACCAAATTTATTTTGGTTTGGTTCAGTTTGAGATCGCAATTTTAGATTGGTTCGGTTTGAAAATTCGAGCGTAAACTTGGCTTTGTTTTCAATTCAATTTTCCAAAAATTCGTCGGTAACCAACTAATCTCAAATCCTAGCCTTGATCAATGCAGAATAAAAAAGAAAATCAATTCAATATATGCGAGAATTTGAAGCACTTTTCGAGAGTTAAGACCAAATTGACGTTAAGCAGATAAACATAATCTAAAACGCTTCTCTTCAGCCAGGCGGAGAAGAAATATACAATCAAAACATATTTACTCCCAAAAACGTACATTTAATTAAAAATATCTCCCCATGTCCCATTCATCTTCGGAATCGTAAACATAACCTTATCATCCTCACCTTGTGCGGCTGACGACGGCAAAAGAAGAAGGAGGCAGTGACTGGATTAGAATCAAACAGCTCAAGACCGGCTAGAAGCTACAATGTCGGTGCATCTGAATGGAATTGACAGCGGTGACGCCGGCAGAATGTGGGTTTGTGTGAGTGAGATTGTGAGCACCCCGGCTCCTGGGCTTGGGGTTGTGAGCATCCAAAGTAAAAGCTGCTTTTGAAAAGTTACAAAAAGGTTCAAACACAAAGCCCCCACAACCTGATACTGATACCAGAACAGACTCTCAGTCCCTTCGCCTGAATATTTATATTTATTTCTACAGATCTGTACTGTGTCAGTACTGTTTTCGTTTTTGGCCTCTGCCTGCCTGAACCTTTTGCTTTCGCTGCTGCTAGGGTTTGTGTGCTCATAAGCGGAAGCAGCAGCAACCAAGAATCAAAATAAATGAATAAAATTAAAAACCACTGTGCTGCTGGTTTCACTTATTACTTACATATTTTTACTAGCCTCTCTGAAGTCTTTACAATCTTGCTTTTAATTATCTACCCTCTTCACCTTTTTTAATAAACCACTTGTTAAAAAGTTGCTTGACTCGCACAAACAGAAAGCAGAGATGCTCAAGTTGTTTTGCAGTCCACAAAAGATGGCAAGTGACACTATTAGGGAAACATCTTCTTCCTAGTTTCTAGTAAAAATAATTAAGACAGACAGGCTGTGAAATAAAGAGAGAGGGAAAGAGTTTTAGTATAGCAAAGCAGATAGCTGCTTCCTGCTGCTTTAATTCCAGCCTACTAAGGAGTTCATACTGTTCATATTTAAGCTCATCTAAATGAGATAAAAATTTTGAATTCATATATTGAGATGCATGAAAGATCATAAAAGATTATAAGTGTAGTATAAGAAGATTTCATGCATTGCATTCTTAGAGCTCCTTATTAGACATATTTAAATATTTTACAACAAAAGTGTTAGTGGTATAATGCTGCAATTACTTAATACTTTATTATATGATTTGGGTTCTAAGACCAAAGAGTTTTCATTAGTTAAAGAAAGTTCTAGCAGACATAGGTTACATACATAGCTAAAATATAGAGGGCCTGCTGCCTAATAACAATTAAATCAATAAGCGAATAATTTAGTGTTGTCTCTTAAAAGCTGCAGCTGCTTAACCTAAATCCCAAAAAAGACCTAAGTATGCTTATTTCCTGTTTGGAATTAAGGTGCTGTAGTAAATATAAAAACTGTAACTATGAAACAAAAATTAATAATATGTAATAAATATAAATTTTAAATAATAATTTTGACAAAATTATTAAATTTGTAATAGATTTTTCATCATATAAGTAAAAAATCATATAAACAAATCTTCCAAACTACAACAACTAGTGTTTACCAAATACTTTAGTTCTGTACATTTTAAGATACAGCTGCCCAACTTCAAATCCAAACGCACCCTTAAGAAAGCCCTAGCAACTCCAAGAATGAGACATTAAACAAGAAAAAGCAGTACCCAGCAACTCAAACTCAAAATGATCTAATATTTATAGTCCCATATTGTGGAACAGAGCTTTCATAGTTATTTGGAAAACTAATTAATAAAAACATCAAGCAGGTCTCATAACGATTAGTAGATAACAAAAAAGTGTTTTAATCATACCTCAATCTTTTTCTCTGCTTAAAATTATCATGACATAAAACATTTTGTCAACACATTGTGTCAAACAAATAGACCTCAAAAGAGATAAATGACGAAATAGCTATGATTGTATCATTTCAAATTAGCACATATTTTCAAATGCCTAAGTTAAGGAAGGTCATAAATTCCTGCTTTCAGATCAATATAGTGATTTGTAAGAAAGCACTACAATTTTGAGCCATTTAATCATATTATTACTCGCTAGGGAAAGAAGTAACTACAAAAGTTCAGCTGAATTTTTCAATAGCCCAAAAGGAAGAAGAACATACACTGTCGCTAAATCAACATTAAATCGCAATCCATTCTCAACGAGCATAGTGACAAGGGAATTGTTTCCAGCTAGAACCTCAAGCTGCATGGTTCTGTAGTCATTATGAATGGCATCAATTTTATTCACAACTGTTTGTATTTTTGGCTTATTTTTATCCAGTACTACCTGAGAAAGAAAGAAAGAAAGAAAAACAATGGCACCTTGAATTTAATTTCACATGTCAAATGTGCAGTACATAGTCAAAATGGATAGAATAATATTACTATGTCTTAGCACCTTTGCTATAAGATACTTGAATGGTTGATGTTCTTCTCTCAGGTTTAGATGTGCTATACGCCCAACTGTTTCAAAAGCTGAAGGGATGATCATACCCTTTGGTAGCAAGGTTTCCAATATCTGCACATAACTATGAAAGTCAAAAACCTCGTCAACATTACAAACTTTCAGCTCAAAGCATTCAGTGCCCCTACCATAGAGGTGCGACCAATGATAAACCTTCCCAACAGTAGAACCACTGCAGGGGATGGAGGGTGAGACAGAGTATTAGAGAGCCATCCTAAGTGAAAGCAAAGGCTGCAATCTATAGAGAAATTCTGTCATAGCCCAGTTTAGTTCATTTTTTTGAAAGAAACTGATACCAAAATAAAGTCAATAGGATTACAAATGTGAAACTGGAAATAAACATAAGCTATTTCAAAGTTGATCAATTATTTGTATTTTATTTTTTAAATCAGACACAAAAGTGTATGTTTTACCAAGTGCATTGCTTACCAGCTTTAAAATTCTAAGATGATGCTTTGCAGGTTGACAACCAAATTTTTATTAATAAATGATTCACAGATAACGTCGCCCAAGCAACAACAGAGTAATTAACTTGAGATTGTTAATGTCAGAGCTGTATGAAGAAAAGAACATTGGAAAAACAATGAAGTCAGGTAATACAATGAAGAAGAAGAAATCCCCATGCAAAACACCTGGAAGTTAATTGAGGACATAACTTAAGGGTGTCTGCTAATCTCCTTCAAAGGAGGTAATGTACTATATTTGCATTTCCTTTTCTTTTATTCCTTTTTAGCAGGTATCAAGAAGTGAACTCATTTGAATAAACTGACAACAATGCCCTAGAATAATTTGCAAACCCAAAAGAAAAGTGGAACAAGAAAAAGCAAGGAAAAACATATCAAGAATAACATATAAATACACACAGGAATAGTCAAATAAAATACCTAATTCATCTGCCAATAATCATAAAACAATGTCAGCCTACATTTGACAAGCTCCAAAGTTGGTGTTGTATTTTCTCTGGTATCTTCTTTGAGTACAACCTGAAGAATAGATGATAGTATAAGATACAATTTGACTATTGAACAAATAAGGGATACTCATTAAATCTAACTGATTTCAGATAATGGCATGAAAAACCAATTAAACCTCAGTACTTCACCACAAAACAATGATTTAGCATAACAAATAAAGCACAGAGACCAAAGAAACATAAAAATTTTATGCCAGGAAACAAAAAGGGCATAACATCCAGGCATGTAGTTTTCCATTTGCCATGTTCGCTATTGAACGTTATAACATAGCACGCCTCACTAAAAATCAAGGAATGTTCATGCTTGCCATCTAAAAGCAGCTTTCCAAAGTAACAGACAATATTAAGTACCTGAATGTGTTTTGAATAAAATCCCAAACAGTGAATATAATGTTTTGCTAGAGCTAATATATGAAAACGCAAAACATCCTTATCGACGAACTCCTCGTCCAAAAGCAACAACCTTGTTGATCCTCTCCATTTCTCTCCTCCTCTAAACTCATCCCCCAACAATCCACTCATTTCCTTTCTCTCTTCCTCAACAACCTCCACCACATAAAGCTCCCCCTTCCTCCCATTTCCCTCCTTACCCTCCTTCTTTTCCTTCCTCTTCTTCCTCCTCGGCCGCGAAATCCTCGCTAAATTCCTAAACTTAACGAACCCACGATTTAATTTCTAACCGGAAAACTTAACACTTCAAGCCTACTTTGGTCTCTCATTCTTTTAAAAAATTTGTTGGAAGTTTTTCTTTTAAAATAAAAGAATTTTTTTTTTTATATATATATTGAACCATCAAATTCCTCTTTTAACACCCATTTTCCTAATTTGCCCATTATCGAATCATTAATTTAAAACTTTTACCCTGCAAATACTTTAATATCCCAAAATAACCCTAATTATATCTTTGTTATTCCATTTTAGTTTTATCTTGAAACGTACTAGCCATTTATCGTTCTTTATTTTCGTTCTTATTCTTCTTCTGTCCATTCACCACTATTTTTATTTGTTTGAGAAAATTGGTTAATTCCATGAGCCAATCATATTACTCTTTTCAACTTGTTATAGGCCATTGAAATGGTCAACAATCTAACATAGCATTGAGTAAAAATATCATGGCTATTTAAACAAGCATTATATTTTGCAGATATTATTTTTAGTAAGCACAGTGATTCCATAAGAAAAGTAAATGGTGACAAAAAAAAGAAAAAAATCCTAAGAGATGATAGTGATATTGTTGAGAAGAAGGGGATTAAGATTTACGGTGTTTGGATAGAAAGATAAGAAAAAAAATTTAATTTATCTTTTTAATAAATTAATAAATATGTACATAATGGTCAAATACTATAGTGATATTTTAGTAATATAAAATTTATTAAAAAGTGGGTACAATAGTTTTATGGGTTCAAATAAATTTATCGAGTTTCAATTAAATCTTAAGTATTGGTAGTTATTATTCATTGATTTACATACATGTATTGCCAGTGAAACTTTTTCCCAACCAAGAACATCACATGAAAAACTAACGAATAATTTGATAAGATTTTTTAATCTCTATATTTTATATAAAAACTTGAATTAACAAATGATGAACAGTAGTAAAAAAATTTCCCGCTCCTAAATTTGTGAATGTTGGGACTGGAAAAATTATAAATGAAGACGAATGTGTCACTATTATGGCTATATTTGAGATATTAGACATGTAACAAGAAAAATAATGACTTTTGAATTTCCACTATGGTTTAATGAATAAAAGGGTTTCAAGAGTTGTATAAAAAAAAATAAAAATAAAAGAGGTTCAAGAGTAGTTAGATTCAAATAGTCTTATAAACTTAATTAAAGATGGTTAAATTTTTTGTATCCCGATCAAATTTTGGGATCTCATCCTAATCGATATGGGACTTGGTAATTTTTTGTTCCCATTCATTATTCAGGTTGATTTTACCTTGATTCACTATTTAAGACGTTTGAAACTCCCAATTAAGATTTGAAATATCCTGACTACGTTATAAAGTGAAGCTCAAATTTAGATTTCCAAAAACATATGACAAATTGATCTGATGAAGGATAAAGATTTGACATATCGGCAATATGCATTTGACGATTCCATTTGATAAGTCAAAGAAATTGGACATGTGGGTCAAAGGTGTATGATATGTCGTTTACAAGGATTTGCAGCATATGACAACAAACTCAAATCATCCTGAACATTCAGAATCCTGATTGAGATTCGAAATTTTAATCGGAATGGGATGGGAATATCCTTTTTTGTTTGTCCTAATTTATTATTCGAGAAAAAATTCTGGATGGGATCAAGATTTGACAATTTCAAGGCTGAGATCCAGGACAAAAAGCGGATTCCATCAGACCAGCAGATTTTTTAAGTTTCTTTTGGTTTGTAGTTGTTGGCGTAATTTTTTGTGGTTGTCGGGGTAATTTTTGGATACCTTGCCTGAGGTTTGATTTTGAGAATGTATTGTGGTTGTTGGGATAATTTTTTTGTGGTTGTTGGGGTAATTTTTGGATACGTATTAAGCAATTTTTTTCTGGTTGTTGGGGTAATTTTTGGATACGTATTAAGCGTTTCAGTGAAATTATAATATACCCTTCCAATAATTATAATAATACCCTTCATTATCTAATTATGGTTCACCTACCTCGCAACAGTTGCACCATCCCTCCCTCGGTTTTTGTTTTTTGTGATTGGGTAATTTATTGTCAGTCCCAATTATTTCGACATTTAGCACCTCACACCCTTGTCACTGCGCCCCTATTTTGGTCAAAAAAATTGATTAATTCTAACTGTTCAGGCTGCTAGTTAATTCTAACTGTTCACATTGTTATTAACCTAAAAAAATGGGTTAATTTTAACTGTTCGGACTGCTATTAACCTAGAAGTAATTTCAATATTTTTCAAGGTTTTTACATTCATAACATGTAGTAAACTATTAATCCCATCTCCAAGCATTTTTTTACTTTTTTTTTAACAGATTCATTTATGAATGGAGAAGCTTCCATCCCTCTACAATTGAGTTCTTTCGTTATTCTCTTGACCATTAACTTGTCATTGGCAGCAGGTACAATAACTCCCTCAAGAAGCATCTGGGATAGTAAAAAGTTAGTTTGATCATCTCAAACATTTGAGCTAGGCTTCTTCTTTGCTGGTATTTCAAAGAGCAAGCACCTGGGAGTATGGTGTACATGAAGAGCCCTGACACAGCTGTTCGGGTAGGTAATTGAAAAAGCCCAATTCGCAATGCGCATGGGGCATGAGTTTTAGCCATTGGCAGCAAACCAAACGAACTTTTTCTTACTACAGGAATTATCAGATTAGGATTCTCACCTGACAATCGATTCGCCCTAGTGCCTAAAATGAGATTAAACTATTTCTTCGATTATAATTTTCATAATGATGAAAGCGAGATGTCTACTTCACCTTTTCTTTAAAGATCACATTCTCAGTGGCGGTCTATTAGATGTTTCTGGACAAACAGAGAATTTGTCAGCACAAGAAAATCTCCACTGAGTTTGAGGGGTTATAATTCTAGGTTGGGAGGTTAGTATACATGGAGAATTATCTAAAATCACTTTCGAGTACACTCCAAAAAGTACCGAACATACTGTCATGAAGCCAAAATGAAAAAAGTATATAAATAGTTGTTTAATATGGTCGTTGTTGCTTATGTAAGCACATTGACCACATTGAACCCCGCCAAAGCTTCCTGCTTCCCCCATAGCAAAGGATAAACTACAATTAATAGTTGTAATTTTTTATTCTTAGTTCTTCTAGAAGTGAGAATGGGGAGCCTTTATTCCTTTTTTTTTTTTAACAATAATTGAGCTGTCGTTAGCAGCTAATACCATAAAGTCCAGAAATATTATCCAGTCAATTTAAGAATTTCTGGCATACTTATCTTGGGCCTGGTTTCCTCCATATTTCGGAAGTAGGAAAAGAAAAAACATAGAGAGGAGGTAACATAGAGAGGACGTAACAGTACTGTTCATTCGACTAGATAACAATGTTCATTCCTTCTTAGGTGTTTCTTGATGTATAAGCATCTAAGTATTGAAATTGCGAAACTTGAACACAAGAATCTTGTAGGACTTTGGGGAAATTGTATTCAAGGAGACAAAAGACTGTTGATCGACGAGCAAAAGAAGATAAGACAAGCTTGGATTATTTTATCCTTGGTTTGTGTCTCTTGCCCCTGCCAAGCCTCTATCTAGTTATTCGATCGCTTTTGTCTAATTTTATGTGACATTTGCAGCGAAGGTGGAAATGATACACAGATAGAAAGAAAGCTCCAATATTGACATGGAAAAAGCGGTTTGAAATTGCTATGGGCTGGCTAGAGAACTTCTCTAGAGGATGATTTGAACAAAAAAAATTCTGAGTTTGGAGTGACAAAAAATGTTATAGTTGATGATGAAGAGGTTAAAGAAAAAAAAGAATAAAACAATGAGGATAACAGAAACATAATAAGTAACTTCAATTTTTATTTTTTTTTGGGGTCAAAGAACTTATAATTGCAACTTTTCTTCTGTGGCTATGTATTGCCATGGTAGTAAATCACTTAACACGTAAAACTGCAGATAATATCCCTTTTCACATGTCATCATCATAACTTCTTAGTAGGTCCATTCTTGAAAGGGGTGAAATTCTTGTATTTCTTTGCAGTCGGCAACGAATTGTTGATGGATCGAGCTCGCGAGAACGCCTCACTATCTTCTCCGCTGTTATAGGTGAGTGTCTTATCTCCAAAAGGCAACTGCTTGTTGATGGTCGGAGCTCCCTCAGCAGATCTGGGTCCATCACCTTATAATCTAGTTCAACAATGATCTTCTCCAAGATTTCACTGTTCAACAAAAGTCTCAGGAGCTCAACTTGGTTCGCTCTCCCACAAAATTCGCTCATTCTAATCCATTTTAAACTTGGAGGTAGAAATAGCAATTCGAACTGTTTTGGAATCAGTCCAGTCTCCCCAGGGTTGCAGTCAGCAAATGTTATATCAAGAGATTTAATATTAGATGTGCAATTGAGTAGACAAGCCATGACTCCAATGTCACCATTCTCAGCACTCAGACCAAGCTCCAAATGCTTGAGATTGCGAAACTTCGGTAAACGCTGCGATAAATTTCTTTCATATCGTAAATGCTGCATGCACGATAAAACGAGGTTCGTTATTACCCAAGTTAGCTAAATAAAATACGAATATCTATCCGTACCTTAATACATGTGTCCCGTAGGTGAAGAATCTTCACACTTGAAAGCATTCTAACGAATGTACTGACTCTCCCATCCGAGTTAAAATCAGGAAGTTGCAAGCAAATATCCGCTTCATCTAATTTGGCCCATCTGTCTAAATCAGATTCATTATCTGAACTTGAAAAAGTCATGTAAGCACCACAACGGAAAAGGAACAAATTTTCAAGATTGGGGCTTTTGAGCAGATGATAACTAAAGGTCTTGGGGAGAATGAATTCGGACAGTTGCAAGTTCTTCATCTTTGGGAAGAAAAATTTATCAGGAAATCGAGCCATTGCACCTCCAGCTTTGAGTTTCAGTGTCACCAAAGAATTACAACTAAAAATGCAGGAAGGATAATCACGTAATTGATGATATCTAGTAATGAGACCAAACTCGAGATCAAGCTCCTCAACTGAAGCACTGAATGCTGCTAGAGAGCTAGTCCAAATATCAGAAACATCCTTTGAGCACTTAAGTGCGAATCTGTTTATACTCGACTTGTTGTCACGCTTTCGCAGAAAATAATCCAGGAATTTAGTAAACCTATGCCGAGTAGTAAAATCACGTTCTAGGAAATTAATAAACCTTTGCCGGGTAGTAAAATCACGTTCTTGAAATCTAAGATAGGGTAGAGACTTCCATAACTCTTGCCACCGTTTTGACACGAGGCTGGTCTGTACAACTTCTTTTACGGGAAGAAAAGAGAGGATGTGATGAAGAATTGAATCATGCAGTGGACTTATTCGATCTGCATCCTTCTTTGTCTGCTTCTGACGAGTTTCCATCGTATTGGAGCTCACAAGAGAGGAGAGGAAAATACCTTAATTGAGAAGATGCTGTATATTATTGAAAATAATTTGTGAAAAAAAAATTAGAATAACAAGTATATTTATATTAGTTGTAATTAATTCTATTCCTAATAAACTTATGATTCCTAATAAACTTATGATTCCTAATAAACTTGGTAGTTTGCATACAATTTTTGATAATTAAAAATTAGTATAATTTTTTAGAGTTAAATTAGTAATATAATTATTTTCTTTTTATTAATGTCCAAATAAAAAAATTATTATAAAAGAATAATATTGTGATAGCAATTTAAAAAGTGGTAGAAGTTGATTTTAACTCGACGAGAATGAGTTGTTGGTACACTGAGTAAAGAAGCAAATTAACACTTAAAATAGCAATTTAAAAAGTGGTAGAAGTTGATTTTAACTCAACGAGAATGAGTTGTTGGTACACTGAGTAAAGAAGCAAATTAACACTTAAATAAAGCATGTCTAATTTTATAATCCCTAATAGTGCAAGAAATAATTGGACAATCAACCTCCTTATATTTCAAAACACTATTGGTTGAGAGAATGAAACTTACCTGTTCTGCCAGAAAAATTTTCTTTTACACTTTATGTTTCCTTTTCACCGTATTTTTCGTTTCTTTTAGTTGTGCACATTGATTGATGCAAAGTTTTAACGGTCATGATCGTCTGATCATATGATATTTGTTGTGGAGGGGGGCGATAATCTTGTTTTGTGGTCCTATGGATTGGTGCAATCATAGAGGGTAAGATTTGGTGATGAAGATGTGAAGCCTTTGCAATGATGGCTTCCCACTAATCGAAAGATCTGTAAAATGCCAACTCCATGTGGTGCCTTCTAAAATGGCAATTTCTTCTTTAAACCGGAATGTGTGTGTGTAAAATTTTGGACTTCAAAAAGATTATTAATGTTTAATTAATGTGATTAATGCTTCAAAATTTTGTATAGATATGTTATTAAATGCATATGAACTTGCACTTAACATCCTCATGAGACGATGAATTAAAAATACACACATTTTAATACATAGTGAGACAAAAGTTGTTAATTAGTTAAATAATTTTAAAATATAAAAAGAATCAAACATATCTAAGATATATTCTCTTTTCACGTCACGGTACGTTAATACCCATGGGTCCATCAAATTATAACAACGTTTCATGTAATCATTTTTTTTTTCAACAAGAAACAACTAAAAACACATAATGTCACATCCATGCACCATTCTTATAAAGTTTTGTGTAGTTAATTAAGTCTTTTCACTCGGCAACATAGTAAGTAGTCAAACTATTCATGGGAGAGTTGTTGCGAGACCACGATGAACCCCAAAATCGAATCTCCCTGGTCTTTATATACATATCAAGTGTCTCTATCGATGTTATTGTTGCCCTCACATAGTCACAACTCGCATGCATATTCAAAAGTTATTGTCAAGTCTTACATATAATGCAAAAATACGCTCATTATATTATCAACGTTTAAAATTGCATAAAATTATCCAAAATTCATAAATGCTGGCAAAAATTAACGCACAACTAAGACATGGTGTATCAAAGAGAGGAACTAGAAAGCGTGAATGTGATCGATCAAATGAGACCGTGTCATCAAACAAGTATAGCACCAAAATATTGTGCTACAAAATCAAAATAGCGTGATTAAACCAATGCGTATCAATGTGATTCGGGTGAATTAAGAAGATCTCGTATTCCCCCCCCCCCCCCCCCCAAAA